>JAIUJO010000518.1:432500-435000 GCA_023846275.1 Vanilla planifolia
TATTCTACTTCTTCTTCTTCTTCTTCTTCTACCCCATCTTTTTCTTCTTCCTCTTCGTCTTCTTCTTCTCCTTCTCCTTCTTCTTCTGCTTCTTCTTCGTCTTGTTCATCTTCTTCTTCTTCTACTTTCTCTTTGTCTTCTTCTTCTTCTTCTTCTTCTTGTCCATCTTTTTCTTTTTCTTCTTCTTCTTCTCATTCTTCAATTCCTTCTTCATCATCTTCTTCATCTTTTCTTTTGGTTCTTCTTTTTCCTCTTCTTCTTTTTGTTCTTCTTCTTCTTCTTCTTCTTCTTCTTTGTCCTCTTCTTCTATCACTTGTTATTCTTCATCATATTCTTCTCATTCCTGTTCTTCCTCTTCTTTTTCTTCTTCTTCTTCCTCGCCTTCTTTTTTTCTTCCTCTTCATGTTCTTGCACTTCTTTTTCTTCTTCTTCTTCTTCTGCTTCTTTTCATCTTCTTGTTCTTCTTCCTCTTCTTTGCCTTCATCTTCTTCTTAATCTTCAACTTCTTCTTCTTCTTTTTCATCTACTTCTTCTTCTTCCTCTTCATTGTCCTTTTCTTCATCATCTTCTTCTCCCTCTCCATCTTCTTCTTCTTCTTCTTCGTCTTCCACTTCTACTACTACTGCATCTTCTAAATCTTCTTCTTCTTGTTTTTCTTCGTCTTCCTCTACATCTTTTTCCACTTCTTTTTCTTCGTCATAATCTTCATGTTCTTCTTCTTCTTCTTCGTCATCATCTTCTTCTTCTTCTTCTTCTTGTATTGCTTTTTCTTGTTCTTCTTCGTAATCTAGTTCTTCTTCTTCTCTTTTTGTTCGACTTCTTTTTCTTCTTCTCCATCTTCTTCTTCTTCTTCTTCACTTGTTCTTCTTCTTTTTCTTCTTCTACTTCTCCTTCTTCTTCTTCTTCTTCCTCTTCTTCTTCTACAACTTCTTCTTCTTCTTCTTCTTCTTCTTCTTATACTTCTACTACTTCTTATTCTTCTTCTCCTTGTTCTTCTTCGTATTCTTCTTCTTCTTCTTCCTCTTGTACATCTTCTTGTTCTTGTTTTTCTTCTTATTCTTCTTCTACTTCTTCTTCTTCTTCTTCTTCTTCTTCTTCTTCTTATTCTTCTACTTCTTCTTCCCCTTTGCATCTTCTCCTTCTTACACTTCTTTATCTTATTTGCTTTCTTCTTCTTCTTCTTCTTGTACTTTTTCTTCAACTTCGTCATCTTCCTCTTCTTCTTCGTCTACTTCTTCATTTTCTTCTTCTTCATCTTCTATTTCTTCTTCTCTTTCTTTGTCTTTCTCTTCATTTCATTTCTTCCTTTTGTCCTTCTACTTCTTATTGCTCATCTTAGCCTTCTAATTCTCCTTCTTCCACTTCTTCAACTTTTTCTTCATTGTCTTCTCCAGCTTCTACTTCTTATTCTTACTCTTCTTCTTCTTCTTCTTCTACTTTCTTCTTCTTTCTCTTCAACTTCTACTAAATCCTCTTCTTCATCATAGTCTTCTTCTTCTTCTACTTCTTCTTCATCTACTTCTTCTCCTTCTTCTTCTTCTTCCTCTTTCTCTTCTCTTCTTCTTCTTTTTCTAAGTCTTTGTCTTCTTCTACTACTTAATGTTCTTATTCTTCTTCTACTTCTTCCTCTTCTTCTTCATCTTCTTCTTCTTATTCTGGTTCTTCTTCTCCTTTTCCTTCTTCTTCTAGTGCTTCTTCTTCTTCTTGTTCTTTTTCTCCTCCTTCTTCTTCATCTTCTTCTTCTTCTTCTTCTTCTTCTTCTTGTACTTCTTCGTCATCCTCTTCTTTTTTTTCTTCCTCTTCCACTTCTTCTTCTTCTTCTTTTTCTTCTTCTTCTTCTTCTTCTTCTCTTCTTCTTCTTCTTGCTCTTCATCATCTTATTCATCTTCTTCTTCTTCTTCTTCTTCTCCTTCTTCTTTTCCTACTTCTTCTTCTTCTTCATCTTCTTCCTCATCTTTTTCTTCTTCTTCTTCCTTTTCTTTCTCTTCATCTCCTTCTTGCTTTTCTCCTTCTTCATCTTCGTGCTCTTCTTCGCCTTGTAGTTCTTCTTTCTCTCAAACTTTTTTTTCGTCAACTTCTCCTTCTTCTACTTCTTCTTCTTCTTCTTCTTCCACTTCTTCTTCTTCTAATACTTTCCTCTTCTTCTTCGTTTACTTCTTCTTGTTCATCAACATCATCTTCTTCTTCTTCTTCTTTGAATTCTTCTTCTGTTTCTTCTTATTCTTCTTCTCCTTCTTCTTCTTCTTCAGCTGTTTCTTCTACTTCTTCTCCCTCTTCTTCTTCTTCTTCTTCTTCTTCTTCTTGTTCTTTTTCTTCTTGTTCTTCTTTGACTTCTTCTTCTTTGTCTTCTTCTTCTTCATCAATTTCTTCTTCTTCAACATCTTCTCCTTCTTCTTCTTCTTCCTCTTCTTCTGCTTCTTGCTTTTCTTCTTCTACTTCTTTTTTGTCTTCTTATTATTCTTCTTCTTCTTCTTATTCTTCTCCTTCTTTTATTTCTTCT
>JAIUJO010000518.1:445000-450000 GCA_023846275.1 Vanilla planifolia
ACCTTCTACTTCATCAACTTCTGATTCTTCTTCTTCTTCTTTTTCTTCTTCCTCCGACTCATCTTCATCTTCTTCTTCATCTTCATTTTCTCTTTCCATGTCTTTTTCTTCTTCTCCTTCTTCTTCTTCTACTTCTTCTTCTTCTTCTTCTTCTTCTTCTTCTTCATCTTCTTCTTCTTCTTCTTCTTCTACTTCTTCTTCTTCTTCTTCTTTGTCTTCTTCTTCTACTACTTCTTCTTTTTCTTCTTCTTCTCCTCCTCCTCCTTTTCCTTTTTCATCATCATCTTCTTCTTCTTCTTATTATTATTCTTTTTCTTCTTCTAATTCTTCTTCTTCGTCTTCTTCTTCTGCTTCATCGTCTTCATTATCTTCGTCGTCCTCTTTTTCTTCTTCGTCTTCTTCTTCTTCGTGTTCTTCTTCTTCTTCTTCTTCTCTTCTTCATATCTTCTTATTTTTCTTCTTCTTCTTCTTCTTCTTCTTCTATTTCTTTATCTTTATGTTCTTCATCTTCTTCATCTGCTTCTTCTTCATTGTCTTCTTCTTTTGCTTCTTCTTCTTCAGTTTCTTCTCTTTCTCCTTATTCTTCTTCTTCTTCTTCTTCTTCTTCGTCTTCTTCTTCTTCTTCTTATTTTTCTTCTTCTGCTTCTCTTTGAGCTTCATCTTTTTGTTCTTTTTCTACATCTTCTTTTTCTTCTTCTTCTTCTCCTCCTCCTCCTACTCCTCCTCCTCCTCCTCCTTCGTCTTCTTCTTCTTCTTCTTTTTGGCCAACTTCTTCTTCCCCTTCTTTGTCTTCTTCTTTTTTTCTTCTACTTCTACATTGTCTTCTTCTTAGTCTTCTTTAATTTCTTCTTCTTGTTCTTCTTCTTGTTTTATTTTTTCTTCTGCTTCTTTTTCGTCTTCTTTTTCTTCTTCCTCTTCCTCTTCTTCATCTTCTCCTTATTCTTCTTCTTATTCTTTTTCTTCTTCTTTGCCACTTTGTTTTTGTTCTTCTTCTTCTTCATCTTCTTCTTCGTCCTCGTGTTCTTCCCATTCTTCTTGTTCTAGTTCTCCTCCTTCTTTGTCTTATTCCTCTTCTTGCTCATTTCCTTATTCTTCTTCTTATTGTTCTTCTTCTTCTTCTTCCTCTTATTGTTCTTCTTCTTCTTCTTATTCTTCTTTTTTTCTTCTTCTTCTTATTCTTCTTCTTTTTTTTCTTCTTCTTCATCTTCTTCTTCTTCTTCTTCTTCTTCTTCTTCATCTTCTTCTTCTTCATCTTCTTCTTCTTTTTCCTCTTCTTCCTCTACTTCATTTTCTTCTTCTTCTTCTACTACTACTTCATTTTCTTCTTCTTCTTCTTCTTCTTCTTCTTTTTTCTTATTCTCTCTCTTCTTCTTTTTTTTTTTTTTCTTTTTCTTCATCTTGTTCTTCTTCTTCTTGTTTGTCATAGTTTTCTGCCTCTCTCCTTCTTCTTACAATTCTTTAATTCTTTTTCTTCTTCTTCTTCTTCTTCCTCTTCTTCTCTTCTTCTTCGTCTTCTTTTTCTTCTTCATCTTCCTCTTCATCTTTTTCTTCCTCTTCTTCTACTTCACTTTGTTCTTCTTCTTCTTGTTCTTCTTCTTCTTCTTCGTCTTTTTCTTATTTTTTTTCTTTCTCTTCTTCTTTTTCTTCTTCTTATTATTATTCTTTTTCTCCTTCCTCCACTTCTACTACTTCTTCTTCATCTTCTTGTTCTTCTTCCTCTTCTTCTTCTTCGTCTTCTTCTTCTTCTTCTTCTTCTTCTTCTTCTCTTTCTTCTCTTTTTCTTCTTCTTCTTCTTTGTCTTTTTTTTTTCTTCTACTTCTTCATCTTCTTCTTCTTCTTCTTCTTCTTCTACTTATTCTTCTCCATTGATTTCCATTCTGTCTTCTTCTTCTTCATCTTTTTTTTCTTACTCCTCTTCTTCTTCTTCCTCTTTTTCTTCTTCTTCTTCTTCTTCCTCTTCTTCTTCTTCTTCTTCATCTTCATCTTGTGGTTGTTGTTCCTTTTCTTCTTTTTTTTGTTCTTCTTCTTCTTCTTCTATTTCTTCGTCTTCTTCTTCTTTCTTTAGTTCTTATTTTTCTTCGTCTACTTCTCCTTCATTTACTCCTTGTTCTTCTTCTAGTTCTTCCTTTTCTTGTTCATGTTCTTCTTGTTCTTTTTCTTCTTCTTTTTTTCTTTCTTCTTCTTCTTCTTCCTCTTCATCAACATCATAATCATCATCATCATCTTCTTCTTCTTCTTTGACTACTACTTCAAATTCTTCTTCTTCTTGTTCTTCTTGGCCTTTTTCTTCTTCTTCTTCTTATTCTTCTTCTTCTTCTTCTTCTTCTCCTCCGTCTTATTCTTCTTCTTCCTATTCTTCACTTTCTACTTCTTCTTCCTCTTCTTCTTCTCCTTCTTCTTCTTTTGCTTTTTCTTCTTCTTCTTCATCATCATCTTCTTCTTCTTCTACTACTTCTTCATCTTCTTCTTCTTCATCATCATCATAATCATCATCATCATCATCTTCTTCTTCTTCTTCTTCATCTACTTCTACTTCTTCTTCTTCTTCTTCTTCTTCTTCTTCTTCTTCTTCTTCTACTATGTCTACTTCTTCCTCATCATCATCATTATCATCATCATCTTCTTCTTCTTCTTCTGTTTCTTCTTCTACAACCTTGTCTTCCTCTTTGTTTTCATGTTCTTCCTCTCCTTCTTCTTCTTCTTCTTCATCTTCTTCATCTGCTCTATCTTCTTCTACATCTTCTTTTTGTTCATCATCATCCTCTTCTTCTTCTTTTTCTCATTCTTGTTCTACTTCTTTTTCTTCCACTTCTTCATCTTCCTCTTCTTTTTCTTCTTCTTCTTCTTCTTCTTCTTCTTTGCGTTTTTCTTCTTCTTTTTCTTCTTCTTCTTCTTCGTCTTCTTCTGTTTCTTCTTCTTCTTCATCTTCATCTTCTTCTTCTTCATGTTCATCTTCTTCTTTTTCCTTATCTTTTTCTGCTTCTTCTTCTTCTTCTTCCTCATCATCATCATATGCTTCTTTTTCTTCTACTTCTTCTTCTTCTTCTTCTTCTTCTTTGTTTTCTTATTCTTCTTCTTCTTCTTCTTCATCTTCTTCTTCTTCTTCCCCGTCTTCTTCATCTTCTTCTTCCTATTCGTCAACTTCTTCTTCTTCTTCTTCTTCTTATTTCACTTCTTTCTCTTCTTGTTCTTCAACTTCTAATTCTTTTTCTTCTTCTTCTTCTTCTTCTTAATCATATCATCTTCTTCTTCTTCTTCTTCTCTTCTTCTTCTTCTTCTTCTTCTTCTTCCTTTCCTTCTTCTTCTTCTTTTTCTTTTTTTGACTTTTTCTCTTTCTTCTTCTTCTTCTTCTTCATTTTTTCTTTTTCTTCCTGTTCTTCATTTTCTTCTTAATCTTCTTCCTCTACTCCTTTTTCTTATTCTTTCTTCTTGTTCTTCAACTGCTTCTTCTACTTCATCTTTTTCTTCTTTTTCTTCTTCATCTTTTTCTTTTCCTTCTACTACTTCTTTTACTAGTTCAACTTCTTTTTAGCCTTCGTCTTCTTCTTCTTCTTCTTCATCTTCTTCTTCTTCTTCTTCTTCTTCTTTGTCTTCATCTTCTTCCGCTTCAACTTGTTCTTTATTCTTCTTGTTCTTCTTCCACTTGTTCTTCATCATCATCTTCTTCTTCTTCTTCTTCTTTTACTCTTTTTTCCCTCTTCTTTGTCTTCTTCTTCTTTTTCTTCTACTTCTTCTTCTACTTCTTCTTCCTCTTTCTCTTCTTCTTCTTCTCCTCCCCCCACCTTCTTCTCTTTCTTTCTCTTTTTCTTCTTCTACTTCTTCTTGTTCTTCCTCTTCTTGTTATTCTTGTTCTTCTTCTAAACCTTCTACTTCTTCATCTTCTGATTCTTGTTCATCTAATTCTTCTCCTTTTTCTTCTTCTTGCTCCTCGTCTTCATGATCTTCTACTTCATCTTCTTCTTCTTCATCCTTTTCTTCTTCTTCTTCTTCTTTTTCTTCTTCTTTGTCTTCTTCTTCTTCGTTTATTTCTTCTTATTTTTCTTTTACTTCTTCTTCTTCTTGTTTGTCGCCTTCTTCTTTATCTTCTTCTCTTATTCTTCTTCTTCTTCTTCTTCTTCTTCTTCTTCTTCTTCGTGTTGTTATTTTTCTTTTTCTTCTTTTTCTTCTTATTCTTCTTCTTCTTCTTCCTCTTTGTCTTCGTCTTCTTCTTCTTCTTCTTCTTCTCCTTTTCATATCTTCTTATTTTCTTGTTTTTCTTCTTACTTCTTTTTCTTCTTCTACTTCTTATTTTCCTTCTTCGTCTTCTTCTTATACTTCTTCTTCATTGCCTACTCCTTGTGTTTCTTCTTCTTTATCTTCTTCTCATTCTTCTTCTTCAACTTTTTCTTCTCTTTCTCCTTCTTCATCTACTTCTACTTCTTCTACTACTTCTTGTTCTTCTTCTTCTTCATCTTCATCTTCTTCTTATTATTATTATTTTTCTTCTTCTGATTCTTCTTCTTCTTCTTCTCCTTGTACTTCTTCTTTTTCTTCTGTTTCTTCTTCTGATTCTTCTTCTTCTTTGCCAACTTCTTGTTCCTCTTCTTTGTCTTCTTCTTCTCTGTTTTCCTCTACTTCTACTTTTTCTTCTTCATAGTCTTCTTTAATTTTTTCTTCTTCTACTACTTCTTCTTCTTCCTCTTCTTCCTCTCCTTCTTCTTGCTCTTCTTCTTATTCTTTGTCTTCTTCTTCTTCTTTGTCACTTTATTTTTCTTCTTCTTTTTCTTCGTCTTCGTCTTCGTCTTCTTCCCGTTCTTCTTCATCTTCTTCTCCTCCTTCTTTGTCTTCTTCCTCCCTAGTTCCTCTTTTTCTTATTCTTCTTCTTATTGTTCTTCTTCTTCTTCTTCCTCTTCTTCTTCTTATTCTTCATCTTCTATCTTCTTCTTCTTCCTCTTCTTGTTCTTCTTCTTCTTCATCTTTTTATCATCCTCTTCTTCTTCTTCTTCTTATTCTCCTTCTTC
>JAIUJO010001298.1:0-5000 GCA_023846275.1 Vanilla planifolia
TTACCTTTTCTAAAGCCACTATCTACTAGATAGTTACTCAACCTATGATACCATGCACGTGGAGCTTGCTTAAGGCCGTAAAGAGCTTTCTTAAGCTTATAAACATAATCACCTTGTGCATGATTCTCAAAACCTGGGGGTTGTTCTACAAACACATCTTCTTCTATTATTCCATTCAAGAAAGCACTTTTTACATCCATTTGAAACAACCTAAAATTCTTATAACATGAATATGCTAGAAGTAATTTAATTGCTTCTAACCTAGCTACGGGTGCAAATGAATCCTCAAAATCAATACCTTCTATTTGACTATATCCCTTAGCAACAAGTCTAGCCTTATTTCTAATTATTACATCATTTTCATCTAATTTATTTTTATAGACCCATCTAGTACCAATTACTTGTTGATCACTAGGTCTTGATACTAATTCCCAAACTTGATTTCTTTCAAATTGGTCTAACTCTTCATTCATGGCTTGAACCCAATAATCATCTGCAAGGGCTTCTTCTATAGAATTGGGTTCAGAAAATGACACAAAGGCGCTATGATCTATATCTCTAATTGAAGCTCTAGTATTCACTCCTTGATTCACATCTCCTATAATCAAATCCTTTGGATGTGAGGTTGCAAATTTCAATCCTTTAGATAGATTATTTTCCTTTTCATTTTCCATTTCCATTTCTAGATTTTCTATTTTTTCTTCATTTAAATCTAGATTTTTTACTAATTCTATTTCATCTTCTAAATGCTTTTCACTAACTAGTTGAATTGTCTCATCAAACACAACATGCATTGTTTCCTCTATTTTATGTGATTCTTGATTGAAAACTCTATATGCTTTCCTTATTGATGAGTACCCTAAAAAGATTCCAACACTTGCCTTTTCATCAAACTTTCCTAAATTTAATCTCTCATTTTTAAGAATAGTACACTTACAACCAAACACATGAAAATAACTTAGATTTGGTTTCTTCTTCCTTAGCAATTCAAAAGGAGTTTTCTTCAACTTTGGTCTCAAATTAACCCTATTTATAATGTAACATGCCGTGCTAATAGCTTCGGCCCAAAAATATTTGGGTGAATTGTATTCGGCTAACATTGTTCTACCCATCTCAACTAGTGTTCTATTCTTTCTTTCTACAATACCATTTTGTTGTGGTGTATATGGGCATGTGAATTGATGTTTGATTCCTTTCTCTTTACAAAACTCACTAAAATATTCATTCTTAAATTCACTCCCATTATCACTTTGTATACAAATTAATTTTAAACTATGTTGTCTTTCTAACTCTCTAATCAAATCTTCAAAGTTCTCAAAAGCTTCATTCTTATGTCTAAGGAAAAATACCCAAGTATATCTAGAAAAATCATCAACTATAACAAATCCGTATTGTTTTCCTCCTAAACTTAAAGGTTGTATTGGACCAAAAAGATCTAAGTAAATCTTTTCTAAAGGTCTACTAGTTGTTAATTCATTTTGAGATTTGAAAGAGGATTTAAATTGTTTTCCCTTTTGGCAAGATTCACAAAACTCCCAATTTGACTTACTTGGTTTTGGAAGGCCTCTAACTATATCTAATTTTGAAATCTTTTTCAAGGTGGAGTATCCTACATGACCTAATCTTCTATGCCATAATGAATTCTCATTAGATTGGGTCACTAGACATTCCAAACCACTAGCTTCTAATTGTTCAAAACTAACTACATATGTATCACATTTTCTTTTGCCTATAAGTAGTTCAACATTATTTTTCATAATTTTGCAAGCTTTTGTATTAAAAACAACATCAAATCCATTATCACAAAGTTGACTAATACTAATTAAATTAAATTCTAAGCCTTCTACTAAAAATACATTTGAAAGGGTAAAGTTTGTCGTACCTACATCTCCAATTCCAATGATTCTTTTCTTTGTGTTGTCTCCTAGGGTCACCTTCCTATTTGGGGCCCGATCTCAAAGATTTGAATTTACTTTTGTCTCCAGTCATGTGTCTTGAACATCCACTATCCAATACCCAAGATGTGGATTTTGATTTTCTTCTTGGTTTTAACTGTATAAGGTGTAAAATCTAAATTAGAAACATTCCACTAATTAAAATCATCAATTTAAGGTTTTTGAATATCCTAAACCTATCCTAAAATGTCTCCAAATATTTTGGAGACCTTTTGTTCTAAGTTTTATTCTTAGGAACCCAAGAAAGCTTGGGTTGAACACTAGATGGAACTTGCATGTTCTCTTTTTTAACAATCCATCTAACATTTTGTTTTTGTACATACATATTTCTTCTAAAAAAACAATCTTTCATAGTATGTCCAAGTTTGCAACAATAAAAGCAAACAATGTTTGATGGCCTAGGCATGCTCAAATATCTAGGTTTTTTGTAATTGAAAGCATGTGAATGATAACAAGCATTTGATACATGTATATTTCTATTATCTATAGCATGCTCAAAAGATTGTATTTTTTCTTTTAAGATTGAAATATCATGCTTCAAAGAGGTATTTTCAATAATAAGAGATGCCTTTTCATCACATATAAGTTGATTTTCTAATCTTTTCTTTTCATCTTCTTTCATGACAAAATCAAGCAATTCAATCTTTTCTTTGTAACTCCTTTTTAATTTTTTATGTGCACTCATTAAGGAAGTTAAGGCATTCATAATTTCAATATAATTATTTTCAATAATATCTCTTGTCTAGGAGCTTACCTCATTTTCTTCTTCTTCTTCACTTAAAGATGTTGAAGATGCTTCATTTGCCATAAAACAAATCATTCCTTCTTCTCCTTTACTTGAGCTTGAAATATCTGAATCTTCGGAGGCACTCCATGTAGCTTGAAATGCTTTCTTTTTCTTCAAGCTCTTCTTCTTCTTCTTCTTTTCTTCCTCCTTCACATGCTTGTTTTTGAGTTTTGGGCATTCCGGTTTTATATGACCGGTTTGACCACACTCAAAGCAAGTTGGTGGCCTCTTCCTCTCTTTATTGTTTTTCTTCTTCCATTTCCTATTAAGAAAGTTCTTTGCCAAATTTTTTGCTAAACCATTAATATGGAAACTTACCTCATCTTCCAAATCCGTGGAAGAAGTAGAAGTGGAGTCTGAATCACATTTAGTGGCTTTAAGGACCATAGGTTCTTCCTTCTTCCTTTCATGCTTTAACTTGCTTGTAGAAGTCTCTTCCGTTAGTCTCCTTGACATTTCTATTTCGGCAGTAAGAAGTTCCCCAAGGAGTTCATCCAATGAAAGTTTGCTAAGATCCTTAGCGGCTTTAATAACGGTTGCAAGTGGATCAAATTCCTTTGGAAGGATTCTCAAAATTTTCCTCACAAGGTCACCATTTGAGAATGTCCTCCCAAGGTTTGTCAATCCATTTGTAATATCATTAAATCTCAAAAACATACTCTTAATACTTTCACTAGGATTCATTCTAAAAAGTTCATAGTCATGCATGAGGATGTTGATTTTAGTCTCTTTCACTTGTGAGGTACCCTCATAAGTTACTTCGAGTTTCTTCCATACCTCAAAAGCCGTATGCAAATTCATGATTTGTGTAAACTCACTAGGAGAAATTCCACAATGAAGGTAGTTCAATGCCCTAGCATTTAATTGAGCCAATCTCTTGTGCTCAACGTTAAGTTCACTAAAGGGCTTGACCTCATCAGTAGAAGAATCTCTAGGAAGTTCACAAGGCTTCGTCATGACTTCCCATAATTCCAAATCAATAGATTGAATGAAAATTCTAAAGCGATTTTTCCAATATAAGTAGAATTCTCCTTTGAATAATGGAGGCCGATTTGAGAAAAACCTTCACATAAGGTTGCACTCATTTCGATCAAAGAGGAAGCCATACTAAATCACAAACACACAAAAAAAAATTGTGAGAAAGCCTTCACTTAGCACAAGAGGATCTCCCACGTGATGTTACTCACGTAATTTGGGGTTCCTTGCTCTGATACAAATTGAAGTGATTCGTGCTAAAGAAATCCCACAAGAGGGGGGGGGGGGGTGAATTGTGTATTTAAATTCTTATAATTTCCGAAATTAAATTTAAAAGACTTTAAGCAAAAGTAAAGAACATTGAACACACAAATTTTCAAGTGGTTCGACTCAAAACCGAGTCTACGTCCACCCCCAACCGGTGTTGGGAAAAATCCACTAAATTCTCCGATTACAAGTGAGGTTTTTCTTACGGTTCACCTCGAACCTACTTGGGGATTTTTATTATGGCTAATCCCAAACCTACTTGAGTTTTTACCGGGCTCAACTCAAACCCGGGGCTTTAGCACAAACGCCGGGACGCCCTTGCCCCAAAACAAAAATACGAAAAATTGGCAAATGACTTAAGAAAAATTGGAGAAAAGAGGAGGCACACACAATCGTCGAATTAGAGGGATAGAGATTTAGAAATGATTGAAAAACCTCTAATTCCACTAGCTTTCTTGCCGCTTTGCTTCTAGAGCTCGAATGCGCCGATTTTGCTCGGATGCTTGTGTTTGAGATCTGAAAATCTTTTGAAACAATTTAGCAAAGGTTTAAACTAAAAAATACATAATTTTTCTATATTTATAGAGCTCAGATTTGAGCTCTAAAAACACCCCCAACGGCTCCAAAAATTAATTAGCCGTTTGGGCAACGGACGGAAAGCAGCCAACGTTCGATCCGGGCCCAAAAACGAACGGCGCAGATTGTTTACGCATTTTACCGTTCGGGCTTAATCCAGAGCGTTGGATCCGGGCGGACTTGATCTGAGCCATTAGATCCCGCGCGCTGAATGAACGGCGTTGATTGACCTCGCGAAACAGCCGTTCGAATTTACTCTCGCCCGTTGGATCTAGGCGGGCTTGATCTGCGCCTTTGGATCCGACCGAAGTTATAAGGTGGGATTTTTTAGTCCCACACTGCAGAAGCGAATTCAGCGCACCTCTTTATAAGGAATTTTTGCCGTTTAACGTTCGAGCCACTTTGGGGCCGGCTCCCCCCTTCCTTGACCGGGATTTCAT
>JAIUJO010001298.1:20000-27500 GCA_023846275.1 Vanilla planifolia
TTCTTTTTCTTCTTGTTCTTCTCTTCTTCTTCCTCTTCTTCTTCTTCTTCTTCCTCTTCTTCGTCTTCTTCTTCTTCTTCTTCTTCTTCATCTTTCATTTCTTATTCTTCAACTTTGTCCACCTCATCTTCTTCTTCTTCTTCTTCTTCCAAATCTTCTTCTTCTTCTTCTCCATCATCATCATCATCTTCTTCTTCTTCTTCTTCCTCTTTCTTTCTTGTTTTTCATATCCTTATTCTTCTTCCTCTACTTTGTCTTCTCCTTCATCTTCTACATCTGATTCTTCTCTTTCTTCTTCTTCTTCTTCTTCTTCTTCTTCTCCTTGTTCTTCTCCTTCTTTTATTCCTTCTTCTTCTTCTTCTTTGTATTCTTCCTCTTCTTCTTCTTCTTCTTCTTTTTATACTTCTTCTACTTATTATTATTATTATTATTATTCTACTACTACTACTACACTTTATTCATCTTCTTATTCCTCTTTATCTTCTACTTCTTCTTCTTTGTCTTCATCTTCTTCTTCTTCTTCATCTCCTTCTTCATCATCTTCTTCTTCTTCTTCTTCTTCTTCTTTTCTTCTTTTTATTTTTATTCTTCTTCTTATTCTTTTTCTTCTTATTCTTCTCCTTCTTCTTCTTGTTCCTCTTCTATTCATTTTTCTTCTCTTTTTATTCCATCTTCTTCTTCTTCCTCTTCCATTTTTTCTTCTTCCCTTTCTTTTTCTTCTTCTTCTTCTTCTTCTTTATCTTCTTCTTCTTCTTATTGTTCTCCTTCTTCTTCTTCTTCTTCTTCTTCTTCTTCCTCTTCTTCATTGTCGTCATCATCTTTGACGTCTTCTTTTTCTTCTTCTTCTTCTGCTTCACATTCTTTGTCTTCATCTTTTTTCCTTCTTCTTCTTCTTCTTCTTATTCTTACACTTTTTTTCTACATTTTCTTCTTCTTCTTCATCTTCTTCTTCTCTTCTTCTTCCTCTTCTTCTTCTTCGTCTTCTTCATCTTCTTTTTCTTCTTCTTCCTCTTCTACTTCTTCATCTTCTTCATCATCTTTTCCCTCTTTTTCTTCTCCGACTTCCACTTCTTCTTGTTATTGTTCTTCCACTTCTTCTTCTTCTTCTTCTTCTTCTTATTCTTCCCCATCTTTTTCATGATCATCATTTTCTTCTTCTTCTTGTTGTTTTTCTTTTTCCTTTGCCTTCTTCATCTTCTACTTCTTCTCTTTCTTCATCTTCTTCTTTTCTTCTTATACTTCTTCTTCTTCTTCTTCTTCTCCTTCATCTTCTTCTCCTACTTCTATTTTTCCTTCTTCTTCTTCTTCTTCTTCTACATCTATTTCTTCTTCTTTTACTTCTTATTCAACATCTATTTCTTCTTCTTCTACTTCTTCTTCTACATCTATTTCTTCTTCTTCTACTTCTTCTTCTTTTTCTTCTTCTTCTTCTTCTTCTTCTTCTTCTTCTACTTCTTATTATACTTCTTCTTCATTGTCATCCTCTTCTTCTTCCTCTTCAACATTTTCTTCTTTTGCTTCTTCTTCTTCACCTTCTTCTTCTTCTTCTTCTTCTTTCTCTTCCTCTTCTTCTTCTTCTCCATCTTGTTCTTGTTCTTCTTCTTCTTCTTCTTCCTGTTCTTTTTCTTCTTTTTTCTTCTTTTTCTACTTCTTCTTATTCTTTTTATTCTTCTACTTCTTTGTCTTCTTAATCTTTTTCTTCTTCTTCTTCTTCTTCCTCCTCCTCTTCTCCTTCATCTTTTCCCTTTATTCCTTCTTCTTCTTCTGCTTCTTCCTCTTTCTCTTCTTCTTTTTCTTCTTCTACTCATACTTCTTCCTCTTCTTCTTCTTCTTTGTCATCTTCATCATCTTCTTCTCTCTCTTCTCCTTCTTCGTTTTCTTCTTCTTTTTCTTAGTCATGTTCTGCTTCATTTTCTTATTCTTCATCTTCATCTTTTTTTCTTCTTTTTTTTTTCTTCTTCTTCTTCTTCATCTCCTTCTTCTTTTCCTTCCTTGTCCTCTTCTTCTTCTTCTTCTCCTTCTTCTTGTCCTTCTTCTTCTCTTTCTTCTTCTTTTTTGTCTTCTCCTAGATCATCTTATTTTTGCTTTTTTAATTTTTCTTCTTCTTCTTCGTTTATTCTTATTCTTATTCTTCTTCTTCTTCTTCTTACTATTCTTTTTCTTCTTCTTAATGTTCTACTTTTTCCTCTTCTTCTTCTTCTTATTCTTCTTCTTCTTGTTCTTGTTCATCTTCTTCTTCATCATCGTTGTCATCATCATCGTCATCATCATCATCACCATATTCTTCTCCTCCTCCCTCTTTGTCTTCATCTTCTTCTTATTCTTCTTATTCTTCTTCTTTGTCTTCTTCTACTACTTCTTCTGCTTTTTCTTCTTCTTCTTCTTTTCCTTCTACTTCTTCTTCTTTCCCTTCTTCTTCTTCTTATTCTTCTTCTTCTTTATCTTCACCTTTCCCTTATTCTTCTTCCTCTTCTTCTTAATATTCTTCTTCTTCTTCTTCTTCATCTTCATCTTTTCTTCTTCTTCTTTTTCATCTTCTCCTTCTTCTTCTTCTTCTTTTTCTTCTTTGTTTTTTTCATCATCATCATTATTTTTTTCTTCTTCTTCATCAAATTCTTCTTCTTCTTCATCTTAAGCTTTATCTTCTACTTCTTCTTCTTCGTCAAGGCCTTCCTCATCTTCTTCTTCTTCTTCTTCAGCTTCTTCTTCTTCGTTTACTTTTTCTTATTCTTCTTCTTCTTCTTTTTCTTCATCTTTTCTTCTTCTTCTTTTACTTCTTTTTCTTCTTCTTATTCTTCTTCATTTTCTTCGTCATCTTCTTCTTGTTATTACTCTTCTTCTTCTTCTTCTCCTCCTCTTCCTCCACATTGTTCTTCTTCGACTTCCTCTAATGCTTCTTCATCTTATTCTTCTTCTTTTTCTTCTTCTTCGTCTTCTTCTTCTTCCTATTCTTCGTCATCATCTTCTTCGTCGTGTTCTCCTTCCTCTTCCTCTTCTTCTTCTTTTTCTTCCACTTCTTCTTCTCCTTCATCATCTTTGTCTTCTTCTTTTTCTTCTTCCTCTTCTTCTTCTTCTTCATCATCATCTTCTAATTCTTCTTCTGCTTCTTACAATTTTTTTTTTTCTTCTTCTTCTTCATCTTGATCATCATCTCCTTCTTCTTCTTTTTCCAAAATTTTCTTCTTTTTCTTTTCTTCTTCTTCCACTTTTTCTTTTCCTTTTTCTTCTTCTTCTTCCTCTTCTTCCTCTTCTACTTTTTCTTCATTTTCTTCTTCTTCTTCTTTATTTTCTTCTTCTTCTTCTTCTTCTTCTTCATTCTCTTCTACCTCTTCTTCTTCTTCTTTATCTTCTTCCTCTACTTCTTCATCTTCTTCTCATCTTATTCTTCTTCTTCTTCTGCTTCATCATCTTCTTTTTCTTCTTCTCTTCTTCTTCTTCTTCATCATCTACTTCTTTTCTTCTACTTTATCATAACTACTTGTTCTACATCTTCTTCCTCTTCTTCTTCTTCTTCATCATCTTCTTGATCTTATTTTTCTTCTTCATCTTCACCTTTTTCTTCTTCTTCTTCTTCTTCGTTGTCTTCTTCTTTTATTATTATTCATCATCATCATCTTCTTCTTCTTTTTCTTCTTCTTCCTCTTCATCTTTTCTTTTTCTTCTTTTCCTTCTTATTTTTCTTCTTCTCCTTCCTCATCTTCATATTGTTCTTCGTTTTCTTCGTCATCTTCGTCTTCACCTACTTCTACTTTTTCTTCGTCTTTGTCATCCTCTTCATCTTCTTCTTCTTCGTCCTCTTCTTCGTCTTCTACTTCTTCTTCTTCTTCTACTTCTTCATCTTCATCTCTTCTTATTCTTCTTCTTCTTCTTGACCTTCTTCTGTTTCTTCTTCCTCTTCATCTTCTTCATCTACTTCTTTTCTTGTTCTTCTACTTCTTCTTCATCATCAACTACTTCTTCTTCTTCCTCTTCTTTGTCTTCCTGTTCTTCGTCTTTGCCTTCTTCTTCTTCATCTTCTACTTCTTCTTCTGTGTCTTCTTCTTCATCATCTTCTTGTTCTTCGTCTTCTTTTTTTTGCCTTCTTTTTCTTCTTTGCCTTCTTCTTTTTGCTCTTCTCCAACTCATTCTTCTTCTTTTTATTGTACTTTTTCTTCTTCTTCTTCATCATCATCTTCTTCTTCTTCCTCTTGTTCTTGTTGTTTTTCTTCTTCGCCTTCTTCTTCTTCTTCTATTTCTTATTCTTCTTCTTCTTCTTCTTCTTCGTTTTCATGTCCTTCTTCTTTTCCTCTTCTTCATCATCATCATCTTCTTCTTCTTCTTCTACTTCGCCTTGATCATCTTCTTCTTCTTCTGCACCTTTTTCTACTTTTTCTTCTTCTTCTTCTTCACCTTTTTCTTATCCTTCATCTTCTTCCCCTTCATCATCATCTTCTTCTTCTTCATCATCTTCTTCGTGATGGTCTTCTTCTTTTTCTTCTTCTACGACTTCTTCAATTTATTCCTCTTTTCTTCTTCTTTTTCTTCGTTCTCTTTTTCTTCCTCTTCTTCTTGTTCTTCTTCTTCTTGTTCTTCTTCTTATTCTTCTCCTTCTTCTTCTTCTACTCCTTCATCTCTTTGTTGTTGTTGTTGTTGTTCTTCTTCTTCTTCTTCTACTTCGTCTTCCTCTCTTTTTTCTTCTTCATTTTCCTCTTCTTCGTCTTCTTCTTCATCACCATCTTCATTTTCTTCATTTTCTTCGTCTTGTTCTTCTGTGTTGTCTTCTTCTTCTTCTTCTTCTTATTTTTGTTCTTCTTCTTCGCCTTCATCTTCTTCTTCATTGTCTTTTTCTTCTTCTCCTTCCTTTTCTTCTTCTTCTTCTTGGATTTCTTGTTCTTGTTCTTGTTCTTCTTCTACTTCTTTATCTTCTTCTTGTTCTTCCTCCTCTTCTTCTTCTTCTTTTTCTTCTTCTTCTCATTTTCTTCTTGTTCTTCTTCACCTTCTTCTTTTTCTTCTTCTTCTTCTTCTTCATCATCATATTCTTCTTCTTCCTCCTCCTCTTCTTCTTTATCATCTTCTTATTGTTCTTCTTTCACTTCTTCTACTTTTTCTATTTATTACTCTTTCTTTCTTCTTCTTCTTCCTCCTCTTTATCTTCTTCTTCTTCCTCCTCTTATTCTTCTTCTTCATAGTCTTTTGTACCTTCGTCTTGTTGTTCTTCTTCTTCTTCTTCTTCGTCATCTTTTTCTTCTTCTTCTTCTTCTTCACCTTCTTCTTCTTCTTCTTCTTCTTCTTCTTCATCATCATCTTCTTCTTCTTTTTCTTCTTCCTCTTCTTCTTCTTCTTTATTTTCTTCCTCTTCTTCTTCATCTTCTTGTTATTTTTCGTCTTCTTCTTTTTCTTGTTCTTCTTCTTCTTCATCATCTTCTTCTTCTTCTTCTTCTTCTTCTTCTTCTTCGTCTTTCTCTTCTTCCTCTTCTTCTACTTTGTCTTCTTCTTTTTCTTCACCTTCTTCTCATTTTTCTGTGTCTACATCTTCTTCTTCCTCTTCTTCTTCTTCTTCTTCTTCTTCTTCGCCTTCTTCTTCTTCCTCTTCCTCTTCTTCTTCTTCTTCTTCTTCTTCTTCTTTGTCTTTTTCTTCTTCTTCTTCTTCTTCTTCTTCTTCTTTGTCTTCATTATCTTCTTCTTCTTCTTCTTCCTCTTTTCCTCTTTCTTCTTTGTCTTCTTCTTCCTCTTCATTTTCTCTTTCTTTTTATTCTTCTTCTTCCTTTTCTTAATCTTCAAGTCCTTATTATTTTTATTATTATTGTTATTCCTATTATTGTTCTATTTCTTCTTCACGTACTTCTTCTTCTTCTTCTCCTCCTTCTTCTTCGTCCTCGTCTTCTTGTTCTTCCTCTTCTACTTCTACTTCTTCTTCTTCTTCTTCTTTGTCTTCTTGTTCCTCTTCTTCCTCATCTTCTTCTTGTTTGTCTTCAACTTCATTTTTTGACGTCTTCTTCTTCTTCTTCTTTATTTTCTTCTTCTTTTTAATGTTCTTCTACTTCTTCTTTTATTTCTTCTTATTCTTTTTCTTCTTCTTCTTCTTTTTCTTCGTCTTCTTCTTTTTCTTCTTTTATTCTTCTTCTTCTTCTTCTTCTATTTCTACTTCTTATACGTCTTCTTCTTCTTCGACTTCTTCATCTTCTTCATCTTCTTCTTCATCGTCTTCTTGTTCTTCATCTTCTTCAGTTTATTGTTCTTTTTCATCTTAATCTTCTACTTCTCTTTTTCTTCTTCTATTTCTTCTTCTACTACTTCTTTCACTTCTTCTTCTTCTTCTTCTTCTTCTCATTTCTCTCTTAATTCTTTTTCTTCTTCTTCATCTGCTTTTTCTTCTCCTTATTCCTCTTCTTTTTCTTCTTCATCTTCTTCTTATTCTCCTTCTTCTTCATCTTCTTCTTATTCTCCTTCTTCTTCTTCTTCTTCCTTGTCTTCTACGTTTTAATCCTTATGTTCTTCTTCTTATTATTATTTTTTGTCTTCTTCTTCCCCTTCCTCTTCTTCTTTGTCCTCTACTACTTCTTCATCATCGTCTTCTTCTTCTTCTTCTCCTTTTTTCCTCTTCTTCGTCTACTTCTTCTTTTTCTTCTTCACTATCTTCTTCTTCTTCTTCTTCTTCTACTTCTTATTCTTCTTCTTCTTCTTCTTCAACTTCTTCTTCTTCTTTTTCTTCATCTTCTTCCTTTTCCTCATTTATTTCTTCTTTTTCTTCTACTTTGTCTTCTTCTTCTTCTTCTTCTTCTTCTTCTTCTTCTTCTTCTTCTCCTTCTTCATCTTCTTCTCCTTTTCTTCTTCTTCTTCTACTTCTTCTTCTTTTTCTTCTTCTTCTTCTTCTTCTTTTTATTCTTTTCCTTTTTCTTCTTCTTCTTCTACTACTACTACTACTACTACTTCTACTTCTTCTTCATATCCTTATTCTTCTAGTTCTTCTTCTTCTACTTCTTCATCTTCTTCTTCTTCTTCTCCTCCTTCTTTATCTTCTTAGTTTTTGCCAACTTCTACCTTTTCCTCTTCATGTTCTTCTTTTCTTACACATCTTATTCTTCATCTTCTTCTTCTTGTTCTTCTTTGTCTTCTTTTTTTGTTTTTTTTCTTCGACTTCTTCTTCTTCATCTTCTTTCTCTTCCACTTTTTCTTCTTTTTCTTCTTCTTCTTCTGCTTTTTTTTACTCCTTTTATTTTTCTTCTTCTTCTTCTTCTTCTTCTTCTCCTCCTCCTTTTTAATCTTCTTCTTCCTCTTCTTTTGCTTATTGTTCTTTTTCAACTTCTCATCTTCTTGTCCTTCTTCTACCTCCTCCTCCTCCACCTCCTCTTCCTCTTCTTCTTCTTCATCTTCTACTTCTTCTTCATCATCTTCTTCTTCATCTTCTACTTCTTCTTTTACTCCTTATTCATACTCTTCTTCGACTTCATCTTATTCTTCTTGTTGTTCTTGTTCTTGTTCTTGTTCTTTTTTTTTCGTGTTCATCTTTTTTACCTTCGT
>JAIUJO010001298.1:32500-35000 GCA_023846275.1 Vanilla planifolia
CTTCTTCTTGTACTTTTTCTTCTTCCTCTTCCTCTTCATCTTGGACTTCTTATTTTTCTTCTTCTTCTTCTTCTTTTTCTTTATCTTCCTTTTCTTATTCTTCTTCTTAATCATCTTCTTTTTCGTCATCTTATTCTTCTTCCTCTTCTTCGGCTTCTTCTTGTTCCTCTTCTTCTTCTTCATTCTCAAAATCTTCTTCTTCTTCTTTGTCTTCTTCTTCTTCTTCTTCTTCTTCCTCATCTTCTTCTTCTTTGCTTCCATCTCGTTCTTCTTTTTCTTCATCTTCTTCTTCTTTTTCTTCTTCTTCTTCTTCTTCTTCTTCTTCTTCTTCTTCTTCTTCTTTGTTTTCTTCTTCTTCTTCTACTACTACTACTAATTATACTTGTTCTTTTACTTCTTCATCTTCTTTTTTGTCATCTTCATCTTCTTCTTCTTCTTCTTCTTCTACTTCGACTTCTTCTTTTCCTTCTTCTTCTTCCCCTTCATCATCTTCTTCTCCTTCTTATTCTTCTTCTTCTTCATCTTCATCTTCATTTTCTTCTTCATCGACTTCTTCAATTTATTCCCCTTTTTCTTCTTCTTCTTCTTCTTCTTCCCCTTTTTCTTCTTGTTGTTCTTCTTCTTCTTCTTCTTCTTCTTCACTTTTCTCTTCTTCATCTTCCTCTTCTTGGTCTTCTTCTTCATCATGTTCTTTTTCTTCTTTTCTTTGCCTTCTTCTTCTATGTTGTCTTCTTCTTCATTGTTGTCTTCTTCTTCTTCTTCTTCTTTTTATTCTGTCTTCTTCTTCTTCTTCTTCTTATTCTTCTTTTTCTTGTTTATCTTCTTCGTCTTCATCTACCTCTTCTTCTTTGTCTTCTTGTTTTCTTCTTCCTCTTCCTCTTCTTCTTCTTCTTCATCATTTTCTTTATCTTCTTCTTCTTTTTCTTCTTCTTCTTCTTCCTCTTCTTCTTCATTTTCATATTGTTCTTCCTTGCCTTCTTCTTTTTCTTCTTCTTATTCTTCTTATTCTTCTTCTTCTTCATCATCATATTCTTCTTCTTCTTCTTCATCATCATATTCTTCTTCTTCTTCGTCCTCTTCTTCTTCTTAATCAACTTCTTGTTCTTCTTGATCAACTTCATCTTTGACTTCTACAGTTTATTCCTCTTTTTCTTCTTGTTCTTCTTCTTCCCATTTTTCTTCTTGTTCTTCTTCTTCCCATTTTTCTTCTTGTTCTTCTTTTTCTTCTTCTTCTTCTTCTTATCCTTCTTCTTCATCTGCTCCTTCATGTTGTTGTTGTTGTTTATGTTCTTTGTCTTCCTCTTTTTTTTTTCTTCTTCTTCTTCTTCTTCTTCACCTTCTTCTTTTCTTCTTCTTCTTCTTCTTCCTCTTCTTCTTCTTCTTCTTCCTCTTCTTCTTCTTCTCTCTTATCTTTTCTTCTTCTTCTTCTACTTCTTCTTGGGCATCTTCTTCTTTGTCTTCCTCTTGCTATTCTTCTTTTTGATTTTTTTCTTTTTTTACTTCCTCTTCTTCTTCTTCCTCTTCTCCATCTTCTTCTTCTTCGTCTTCTTCTTCTTTTTCTTCAACTTAGTCGTCTTCTTCTTCTTCGTGTTGATTTTCTTCCTCTTGTTTGTCTTCTTCCACTTCTTCTTCTTCCTCCTTCTTCTCCTTCTTCTACTCCTCCTTCTTCTCCTCCTCTTCTTCTTCTTCTTCATCATCTCCTTCTCCTCCTCTTCTTCTTCTTCTTCTTCTTCTAGTACTAGTTATTTTTCTTTTTCTTTGTTATCCTGTTCTTCTACTTCTTCGTCTTCTTCTTCTTCTTCGACTTCTTCTTCCTCCTCTTTTTCTTCTTCTTTTTCATCATCATCTTGTTCTTCTTCTTATTCTTCTTCTTCTTCATCTTCATCAGCTCCTTCATCTTGTCGTTGTTGTTCTCGTTCTTCTTCTTCTTCTTCCTCTTTTTCATCTTTTTCTTCTTCTTCTTCTACTACTACTACTTCTTTGCCTTCTTCTTTTTGTACTTCTTTTTCTTCTTCTTCGTCTTCTTCTTCTTCTTCTTCTTCCTCCTCCTTTTTCTCTTCTTTATCCTCTTCATCTTCTTCTTCATCACCTTCTTCTTTTTCTTCTTTTTCTTTATCCTTTTCTTCTATGTTGTGTTTTTCTTCTTTATCTTCTTTTTATTCTTTGTCTTCTTCTTCATCTTCTTAATCTTTTCTTACTTCTTCTTGTTCGTCTTCATCTTCTTCTTCTTTGACATCTTGTTTTTCTTCTTCCTCTTCCTCTTCTTCTTCTTCTTCATCTTCTTCTTCTTTTTCTTTATCTTCTTCTTCTTCTTCTTCTTCTTCTTCTTCTTCTTCTTCTTCTTCTTTGTTTACTTCTAGTTCTTCTTCGTCTTCTTCATTTTCTCCTTCTTCTTCTTCATATTTTCTTCTTCTTCCTCTTCTTCTGCTTCTTCTTCTTAATCTTCTTCTTGTTCTCTTTCTGTACTTCTTCTTTGACTTCTGTAGTTTATTCCTATTTT
>JAIUJO010001298.1:45000-52500 GCA_023846275.1 Vanilla planifolia
TTCTTCTTCTTCTTCTTCTTCCTCCTCCTCCTCCTCCTTCTCTTCATCTTCTTCCTCCTCCTTCTCTTCATCTTCTTCTACTTCTTCTTCTTCTTCCTCTTCAACTTCTTCTTCTACCTCTTATTCTTCTTCTTCTTCTTCTCTTTCTCCTTCTTCATCTTCTACTTCTTCTTCTTCTTCTTTTTCGTCATCTTCTTCTTCATCATCTTCTTCGTCTTCTTCTTGTTCAACTTCTTCTTTCTTATCATCATCTTCTTCTACTTCTTCTTCTTCATCATCATCATCTTCTTCTTCTACTTCATCTTCTTCTTCTTCTTCTTCTTCATTGTCATTATCATCATCATCATCTTCTTTTTCTTCTTCCACTTCTTCTTCTTCTTTTCTTCTTCTTCTTCTTGTTGTTTTTATTCTTCTTAATCTTCTACTTCTTCTTCTTCTTTTTCATCTTCCTCTCCTTCAGCTTCGCCTTCTAGTTCTTCTTCTTCTATCTTCTTCTTCGTCTTTATTCTATTCTTTTTCATAATCTTCTTCTACTTCTTCTTCTTCTGCTTCTTCTTGTTCTTCTTCTTGTTCTTCTTCTTCTTCTTTTTCTTCTTATTATTCTTCTTCTTCTTCTTCTTCCTCTTCTTCTTCTTCTTCTTCTTCTTTATCTTCACCTTCTTCTTCGTCTTCATCTTTTTCTTCTTCTTCTTGATCATAGTCATTTTCTTCTCCTTCTTCTTCTTCCTTTTCTTCCTCTTCTTCTTCCACTACTTCTTCTTCATCTTTCCTTCTTCTTTTTCTTCTTTTTCTTCTTTTGCTTCTTCTTCTTATTATTATTCTTCTTCTTCTTCATCATCATCTTCTTCTTCTTCTCTTTATTTTTTATTGTGGCCTTCTTCGTCGCCCTCTTCTTCTTCTTCTTCTTCTATCCCTTCTTCGTCTTCATCTTATTTCTCATCTTCTTGTTCCACTTCTTCTTCTTCTTCTTCTTCTTCTCCCTCTTCTCCTTCTTCTTTTGTTTCTTCTTCTTCTTTATCTTCTTACACTGCCTCTTCTTCTTCTTCTTCTTCTTCAAAATCTTCTTCTTCTTTGCCTTCTCCTAAATCTTTTACTTCTTCTTCTTCTTATTCTTCTCTCTCTTCTTCTAATTATTCTTCTTCTTCTTCTTCTTTTTCTTCTCTTTCTTCTCCATCTTCTTCTTCTTCTTCATCTTCTTATTGTTGTTCTTGTTCGTCTACCTCTACTTTTTATTCCTCTTTGTCTTCCTTTCCAACTTCTACTTCTACTTCTTCGTCTTCCTATTCTTCTTCTTCTTCTTCTTCTTCTTCTTCTCCTTCTTCTCCTTCTTCTTCTTCTTCGTCTTCTTCTTCTTCTTCTTCTTCTTCTTTTCTTCTTGTTCTTCTTCTTCTTCTTCTTCTTCTTTTTATTCTTCTTCTTCTTCTTCTTTTTCTTCTTATTCTTCTTCTTCTTCTTCTTCTTTTTCTTCTTATTCTTCTTCTTCTTCTTCTTCTTTTGCTTCTACTCATTTCCCTTCTCTATTTATTCCATCCTCTTCTTTCTCTTCCATTTCTTCTTCTTCTTCTACTTCTTCTTCTTTGTCTTCTTCCTCTTGTTATTCTTCTTCTCCTTTATCTTCGCCTTTTTCTTCTTCTTCTTCTTCTCCATCCTCTTCTTCTTCTTCTTCATTATCGTCATCAACTTTTTCGTCTTCTTCTTCTTCATCATCATTTTCTTCTTCTTCTTCTTCCACTTGTTTGTCTTCATCTTCTTCATTGCTTTCTTCTTCTTCTTATTCTTATTCTTATTCTTCTACATTTTCTTCTTCATCTTCTTCTTCTTCTTCTTCTCTTCTTCTTCCATTTCTTCTTCTTCTTCTTCTTCTTCTTCTTCGTCTTCATATTCTTCTTCTTCTTCTTCTTCTTCTTCCTCCTCCTCTTCCTTTTCTTCTTCTTTTTAATTAATTTCATTCTCTTCTTCTTCTTCTTCTTCGACTTCTTCTTCTTCCTCTTCATCTTCTTCTTCTTCTTTTTCTTCCCTTCTTCTTCATGATAATCATCGTCTTCTTCTTCTTCTTCTTCTTCTTCTTCTTGTTTATCTTCTCATTTTGCCTTCTTCTTCATCTTCTACTTCTCCTTCTTCTTTTTCTTCTTTTACATCAACTTCTTCTTCTTGTTCTTCTTCTTATTCTTCTTCTTCTTCTCCTCCTCCTTCTTCTATTCCTTCTTCTTCTTCTTCTTCTTCTTCTTCTACTTCTACTTCTACTTCTTCTTCTTCTTCTTCATTTTCCTTCTTCATCTTGTTCTTCTTGTTCTTCTTCTTCTCCTCCTTTTACTTCTTATTCTTCTTCGTCTATATCGTCATCCTCTTCTTCTTCTTCTTCTTCTTCTTCCTCGACTTCTTCTTTTTCTTCTTCTTCTTCCACTTTTTCTTTTTCTTCTTCGTCTTCCTCTTCTTCTTCTTCTTCTCCTCCTTATTCTTCTTCTTCTTCTTCTTCTCCTTCTCCTTCTTGTTGTTTTTCTTCTTCTTTTCTTTTTCTTCTACTTCTTCTTCTTCTTCTTTTTATTCTTCTGCTTCTTTTTCTTCGTCTTCTTCTTTGTCTTCGTGTTCTTCTTCTTCTTCTTCTTCCTCTTCTTCCTCCTCCACCTCCTCTCCATCTTTTCCGTTTATTCCTTCTTCTTCATCTTCCTTTTCCTCTTTTTCTTCTTCTTGATCTTCTTCCTTGTCCTCAATATCTTGTTCTTCTTCTCTTTCTTCTTCTTTGTCTTTTTCTTCTTCTACTTCTTCCTCTTCTTTTTCTTCTTCTTCTTCTTCTTCTTCTTCTTTGTCTTCTTCACCTACTTCTTCTTCTCCCTCTTCTGCTTCCTCATTTTCTTATTCTTCGTCTTCATTTTTCTCTTCTTTTTCTTCTTCTTCTTCTTCTTTTCCTTCCTCTTCTTCTTCTTCTTCTTCTTCTTCGCTTTCTTGTTGTCCTTCTTCTCCTCCTTCATCTTTTTGTTCTTCTTTTGCATCATCTTATTTTTATTCTTTTAATTTTTCTTCTTTTTCTTCTTCATTTATTCTTCTTCTTCCTCTTCTTCTTCTCCTTCTTACTATTTTTTTTCTTCTTTATCTTCTTCTTCCTCTTCTTCTTCTTGTGCTTCTTTTAATTCTTCTTCTACTTCTTCTCCTTCTTCCTCTTTGAATTCTTCTTTTTCTTCTTCTTCTTCTTTATCTTCTTCATCTTCTTCTTCTTCTTCTTGTTGTTGTTCTTCTTCTACTTCATCGTTATCATTATCATCATCATCATCTTCTTCTTCTTTTTCTTCTTCTTCTCCTTCCTCTTTGTCTTGTTCTTGTTCTTGTTCTTCTTCTTCTTCTTCTTCGTCTTCTCCTTCTTCTTCTTCTTCTTCATGTTTTCTTCTTCCTTTTCTTCTTTCTCTTCTTCTTCTTTATCTTCTTCTTTATCTTAATCTTCTTCTTCATCTTCACCTTTTTCTTCTTCTTCTTCTTCATCATAGTCTTCTTCTTTTTCTTCTTCTTATTATTCTTCTTCTTTTTCTTCATCTTCTTCTTTTCTTCTTCTTCATTTCCTTCTTCTCCTTCTTCTTCTTCTTCTTATTCTTCGTTTTCTTTGTCATCATCTTCTTCTTCTTCTCCTCCTCCACTTCTTTTTCTTCTTTTTCTTCTTCTTTTCTTCT
The DNA here is from genome assembly GCA_023846275.1 of Vanilla planifolia. Taxonomy (NCBI): domain Eukaryota; kingdom Viridiplantae; phylum Streptophyta; class Magnoliopsida; order Asparagales; family Orchidaceae; genus Vanilla; species Vanilla planifolia. The sequence continues at coordinate 48,660 of JAIUJO010001298.1, forward strand.
TCTTCGCCTTTTTCTTCATCTTCTTCTTCTTCTCGCCCTTCTTTTCTTCTTCATCATCGTTTTCTTCTTCTTCCTTTTCTCCTTCTTTTTCTTCACCCTCTTCTTCTTCTTTTACTTAGTAATCTTCTTCTTCTTCTTCTTCTTTGTCTTTTTCTTCTTCTGTTTTTTCTCCCTCTTCTTCTTCTTCTTCATCTTTTACTTCATCACCTACTTCTTCGTCATCTTCTTCTTTTTCTTTGTCTTTTTTTTTTTCATCTTTTCTTCTTCTTCTTCTTCTTCTTTGTCTTTTTCTTCTTCTAATTTTTCTCCCTCTTCTTCTTCTTCTTCATCATCTTTTACTTAATCATCTACTTCTTCGTCACCCTCTTCTTTTTCTTCGTCTTCTTTTTCTTCTTCTTTTCTTCTTCTTCTTCTTCTTTTCTTCTTCTTCTTTTTCTTTTTTTTCTTCCTCAACATCTTCTTCTTCTTCCTCTTTTTCTACTTCATTTGCTTCTTCTCCTTCTTCTGCTTATTTTTATTCTTCGTATTTTACCTGTTCTTCTTCTTCTTCTTCTTCTTTTTATTGTTCTTTTTCCTCTTTTTCTTCTTCTTATTCTTCTTTTTCTTCCTCTTCTTCTTTTTTTTCTTCTGCTTCTTCTTATTCATCTTCTTCCTCTCCTTCTTTTTCTTCATGTTCTATTTCTTCTTCGCATTCATCTTCTTCTTCTGCTTTGATTTCTTCCTCTTCTCCGTCTTTTTGTTCTTCAACTTCTTCTTCATCTTCTTCGTCTCGTCCTCCTCCTTTTTCTTCGTCGTCTTCATCTTCATCTTTTTCTTCTTCGTCTTCTTCTTCTTCCTCTTCTTCGACTTCAACTTCTTCGTCATCTTCTTCTTCCACTACTTCTTCTTCTTCTGCTTCTTCATCGTCTTTATCTTCTTCAACGTATTCTTCTTCCACTTCTTCTCCTTCTTCTTCTTCTTATTCCTCTTCCTCTTCTTCTTGTTCTTCCTCTCTTCTTCTTCGTCTTATTCTTCTTCTAACTTATCTTCTTCTTTTTCTTCCTCTTGCTCTCCTTCTTCGTCTTCTTCTTCTTCTTCTTCTTCTTCTACTTCTTATTCGTGATCACCATCATCATCTTCTTCATCTTCTACCTCATCTTTTTCTTCCATTTCTTCTTCATCTTTCCTTCTTCTTTTTCTTCTTTTTCTTCTTTTGCTTCTTCTTCTTATTATTATTCTTCTTCTTCTTCATCATCATCTTCTTCTTCTTCTCTTTATTTTTTATTGTGGCCTTCTTCGTCGCCCTCTTCTTCTTCTTCTTCTTCTATCCCTTCTTCGTCTTCATCTTATTTCTCATCTTCTTGTTCCACTTCTTCTTCTTCTTCTTCTTCTTCTCCCTCTTCTCCTTCTTCTTTTGTTTCTTCTTCTTCTTTATCTTCTTACACTGCCTCTTCTTCTTCTTCTTCTTCTTCAAAATCTTCTTCTTCTTTGCCTTCTCCTAAATCTTTTACTTCTTCTTCTTCTTATTCTTCTCTCTCTTCTTCTAATTATTCTTCTTCTTCTTCTTCTTTTTCTTCTCTTTCTTCTCCATCTTCTTCTTCTTCTTCATCTTCTTATTGTTGTTCTTGTTCGTCTACCTCTACTTTTTATTCCTCTTTGTCTTCCTTTCCAACTTCTACTTCTACTTCTTCGTCTTCCTATTCTTCTTCTTCTTCTTCTTCTTCTTCTTCTCCTTCTTCTTCTTCTTCTTCTTCTTCTTCGTCTTCTTCTTCTTCTTCTTCTTCTTCTTTTCTTCTTGTTCTTCTTCTTCTTCTTCTTCTTCTTTTTATTCTTCTTCTTCTTCTTCTTTTTCTTCTTATTCTTCTTCTTCTTCTTCTTCTTTTTCTTCTTATTCTTCTTCTTCTTCTTCTTCTTTTGCTTCTACTCATTTCCCTTCTCTATTTATTCCATCCTCTTCTTTCTCTTCCATTTCTTCTTCTTCTTCTACTTCTTCTTCTTTGTCTTCTTCCTCTTGTTATTCTTCTTCTCCTTTATCTTCGCCTTTTTCTTCTTCTTCTTCTTCTCCATCCTCTTCTTCTTCTTCTTCATTATCGTCATCAACTTTTTCGTCTTCTTCTTCTTCATCATCATTTTCTTCTTCTTCTTCTTCCACTTGTTTGTCTTCATCTTCTTCATTGCTTTCTTCTTCTTCTTATTCTTATTCTTATTCTTCTACATTTTCTTCTTCATCTTCTTCTTCTTCTTCTTCTCTTCTTCTTCCATTTCTTCTTCTTCTTCTTCTTCTTCTTCTTCGTCTTCATATTCTTCTTCTTCTTCTTCTTCTTCTTCCTCCTCCTCTTCCTTTTCTTCTTCTTTTTAATTAATTTCATTCTCTTCTTCTTCTTCTTCTTCGACTTCTTCTTCTTCCTCTTCATCTTCTTCTTCTTCTTTTTCTTCCCTTCTTCTTCATGATAATCATCGTCTTCTTCTTCTTCTTCTTCTTCTTCTTCTTCTTGTTTATCTTCTCATTTTGCCTTCTTCTTCATCTTCTACTTCTCCTTCTTCTTTTTCTTCTTTTACATCAACTTCTTCTTCTTGTTCTTCTTCTTATTCTTCTTCTTCTTCTCCTCCTCCTTCTTCTATTCCTTCTTCTTCTTCTTCTTCTTCTTCTTCTACTTCTACTTCTACTTCTTCTTCTTCTTCTTCATTTTCCTTCTTCATCTTGTTCTTCTTGTTCTTCTTCTTCTCCTCCTTTTACTTCTTATTCTTCTTCGTCTATATCGTCATCCTCTTCTTCTTCTTCTTCTTCTTCTTCCTCGACTTCTTCTTTTTCTTCTTCTTCTTCCACTTTTTCTTTTTCTTCTTCGTCTTCCTCTTCTTCTTCTTCTTCTCCTCCTTATTCTTCTTCTTCTTTTTCTTCTCCTTCTCCTTCTTGTTGTTTTTCTTCTTCTTTTCTTTTTCTTCTACTTCTTCTTCTTCTTCTTTTTATTCTTCTGCTTCTTTTTCTTCGTCTTCTTCTTTGTCTTCGTGTTCTTCTTCTTCTTCTTCTTCCTCTTCTTCCTCCTCCACCTCCTCTCCATCTTTTCCGTTTATTCCTTCTTCTTCATCTTCCTTTTCCTCTTTTTCTTCTTCTTGATCTTCTTCCTTGTCCTCAATATCTTGTTCTTCTTCTCTTTCTTCTTCTTTGTCTTTTTCTTCTTCTACTTCTTCCTCTTCTTTTTCTTCTTCTTCTTCTTCTTCTTCTTCTTTGTCTTCTTCACCTACTTCTTCTTCTCCCTCTTCTGCTTCCTCATTTTCTTATTCTTCGTCTTCATTTTTCTCTTCTTTTTCTTCTTCTTCTTCTTCTTTTCCTTCCTCTTCTTCTTCTTCTTCTTCTTCTTCGCTTTCTTGTTGTCCTTCTTCTCCTCCTTCATCTTTTTGTTCTTCTTTTGCATCATCTTATTTTTATTCTTTTAATTTTTCTTCTTTTTCTTCTTCATTTATTCTTCTTCTTCCTCTTCTTCTTCTCCTTCTTACTATTTTTTTTCTTCTTTATCTTCTTCTTCCTCTTCTTCTTCTTGTGCTTCTTTTAATTCTTCTTCTACTTCTTCTCCTTCTTCCTCTTTGAATTCTTCTTTTTCTTCTTCTTCTTCTTTATCTTCTTCATCTTCTTCTTCTTCTTGTTGTTGTTGTTCTTCTTCTACTTCATCGTTATCATTATCATCATCATCATCTTCTTCTTCTTTTTCTTCTTCTTCTCCTTCCTCTTTGTCTTGTTCTTGTTCTTGTTCTTCTTCTTCTTCTTCTTCGTCTTCTCCTTCTTCTTCTTCTTCTTCATGTTTTCTTCTTCCTTTTCTTCTTTCTCTTCTTCTTCTTTATCTTCTTCTTTATCTTAATCTTCTTC
>JAIUJO010001298.1:57500-80000 GCA_023846275.1 Vanilla planifolia
TTTTCTTCCTCTAAATTTTCTTCTTCTTCTTCTTCTACATCTTTTTCTTCTTCTTCTTCTTCTTCTTCTTCTTTTACTACTTCTTCCTTTTCTTCATCTTCTTCCTCTTTATCATCTTTTTGTTTTTTCTTGCTCTTCTACTTCTCTTCTTCTTCCTCCTCCACTTCTCTTTCTCCTCCTTTTTCTTCTTCTTGTTCTTCTTCTTAATCATCATCATCATCATCTCCTTCTTCTTCTACTTCTTCTTCTTAAACTTCTTCCTCGACTTCCTCTTCATTGTCTTCTTCTTCTTTGTCTTCTTCTTCCTCTTTGTCTTCTTCTTATTCTTCTTCTTCTTCTTCTTCTTCCACTTCTTCTTCTTTTTCTTCATTATCTTCTTCTTCTTCATCTTTTATTCCTTCATCTGCTTCTTTTTTTTCTTCTTCTTCTTCTTCATCTTCTTCATCATCTTTTTGACCTTGCGGTTGTCGCTCTTTTTCTTCTTCTTTTTCTTGTTCTTCTACTTCTTCTTTGTTTTTTCTCCTTCCTCTTCTTCCTCTTCTTCTTCTTCTTCTTCTTTATAGACTTCTTCTTCTTCTTCTTTTTCATCTTCTTCCACTTCTTCGTCTGTATCTTCTTCGAATTCTTCTACTTCTTCTTCATTCGCTTCTTCTTTTTCGTCTTCTTCTTCTTCTTCTTCTTCTCGTTCTTCTTCTTCTTCATCTTTTTCTTCTTCTACTTCTTCTACCTTTCCCACATTTTCATTTTCTTCTTCTTCTTCATCATCATCATCTTCTTCTTCTTCTTTGTCTTCTTCTCCTCGTTTTTTTCTTCTTCTCATTTGTCTACTTTTTTTTTCTTCTTCTTTTGTCCTTTTCTTCTTGATGAACTTCCTCTTCTTCATCATCTTCTTCTTCTTCTTCCACTTGTTCTTCTTCTTCTTTGTCTTCTTCTTCTTCTTCTTTTCTTCTTCTTCCTAATCTTCTTTGTCATCATCTTATTCTTCTTCAACTTCTTCATCTTCTTCTTCATCATCTTCTTCTTCTTCTTCCTCTTCTTCATTTTTAACTTCTTCTGCTTCTACTTCTTCTTTGTCTACTTCTTCTCTTTCTTCTTCTTCTACTACTTCTTCTTCATCTACGACTTCTTCTTCTCCCTCTTCTCCATCTTCCTCTGCTTTCTCTTCATCTTCTTTGTCTTCTTCTTCTTCTTCTTTGCCCTCTTCTTCTTTGCCTTGTTCATCTACTTTTCCTTCTTCGTATTTCTCTTCGTCTTCTTCATTCTCTTCTTCTTCATCTTCTTCTTTTTCATCTTCTTCTTTGCCTTCATCTTCTGTCTTTTTCTTCTTCTTCTTCTTCTTCTTCTTCTTCTTCTTGCTCTTCTCCTCTTCCTCCTTCTTCTTCTAGTTCTTCTTCTTCTTCTTCTTCTTCTTCTTCTTCTTCTTCTTTTTCTTCAAATTCTTCTTCTTCATCTTCTTCGTCTTCCTGCTGTTCGTCTTCTTCTTTACCTTTCTCTTCTTCTTCTTCTTTGTCTTCTGCATCTTTTTTTCTTCTTCTTCTTCCTCTACTCCTTCGTCATCTTCTTCATCGTCTTCTTCTTCTTCTTCCTCTATTTCTTCTTCTTCCTCTTTTAATTCTTCTTCTTCCTCATCTTCTTTTTCTTCATCTTCTTCTTTTTTCATCTTCTTTTTCTTCTACGTCTTCTTCTTCCTTTTTTTCTTCTTCTTTTTATCTCCAGCTCTTCATCTTCCTCTTCTCTGTCTTCTTCTTCTTTGTCTTCTTCTTCATCTTCTTTTTCTTCTTTTTCTTATTCTTCTTCTTCTTCTTCTTCTTCGCCTTGTTCTTCTTCCTCTTCTTCTTCTTCTTCATCATCTTCTTTTTGCTCGTCTTCTTCTTGTTCGTCTTTTCCCACTTCTCCTTCATCATCTTCTTCTTCTTTATCTTCTTCATCTTCTTCTTCTCCTTCTTCATATTCTTCTTCCTTTTCACCTTCTTCTACTACTTCTGCTTCGTTTTCTCCTTCTTCTATTGTTTCTTCTTCTTCTTCTTCTTCTACTCCCTCTCTTCTTCTTCTTCTACTTCTATTACTTCTTCTTCTTCTTCTTCTTCTTTATCTTCTTGTCTTTCTTACTCTTCTTCTTCTACTTCTTCTACGTTGTCGTCGTCGTCGTTTTATTCTTCTTCTTCTTCATCTACTTCTTTTTCTTCTACTTCTTCTTCCTCTTCTTTGTCACCTTTTTCTTCATCTGCCTCTACTTCTTCGTCTTCTTCTTCTTTTTCCTCTTCTTCTTCTTCATCTTCTTCTACATCGTGTTCGTCTTCTTCTTCTTTGTCTTCTTCTTCCTCTTCTTCTTCTTCTGCTTGTTTTTCTTCTTCTTTAACTTTTTCTTCTTCTTCTTCATCTTCTTCTTCATCATCTTCTTTTTCTTCTTCTTCTCCTCCTTTTCTTCATACCTCATTTTCCTCTAGTTCTTCTTCTTCCTCTTTTTCCACTAGTTCTCCTTCTTCTCCTTCCTTTTCTTCTTCTTCTTCTTCTTCTTCTTCTATTTCTACTTTTTCTTCTCTTTCTTCTTCCTCTATGACTTCTTCTTTTTCTTTTTTGTCCTCTTCTTCTTCTACTTCTTCTTCTTTTTCTTCTCCTTCTTCTTCTTCTTACCCCTCTTCTTCTTTTTCTTCTTTTTTTTTCTTCTTCTTCTTCATATTCATGTTCCTATTCTTCTTCTTCTTCTTTTTGTTGTTATTCCTCTTCTTATTAATATTTTACTTCTTCTTCTTGTTCTTTTTTGTCTTCTTCTTCTTATTATTCTTCTTCTTCTACTTCCTCCTCCTATTCTTCTCTTTCTACTTCTCCATTTATTACTTTTTTTCTTCTTCTTTTTTCTACTTTTTCTTCCTCTTCTTTTGCTTGTTCTACTTCGTCTTCTGCTACTTCTTATTTTTTGTCTTCTTCTTTGTCATCTTCTTCTTGCTCTTCTTTTATTTCTTCTTCTTCTTCTTCATCGCCTTCTTCTACTTATTCTACTTTTTCTTCGACTTCTTCTTCTTCTTTTTCTTCCTATTCTTCTTCTTCATCTTTTTATTCTTCTTTTTCTTAGTAATCCTCTTCTTCATCTTCTTCTTCTTCTTCTTCTTCATCTTCTTCTCGTTCTTTTACTCTTCTTCTTCTTCTTCTTCTTCTTTTTCTTCTTCTCATTCTACTTCTTCAACTTGCACTTCTTCTTCTTCTTCTCCTTCTTTCTCTTCTTCTTCTTCTTCTTCTTTTTCTTTTTCTCTTTCTTCTTCCTCTTCTTCTTCTTATCTTTCTTCTTGTTATTTTCATTCTTCATATTTTTCTTCTTCATTCTTCTTCCTCTTCTTCTTCTTTTTATTCCTCTTCCTCTTCTTCTTCTTCTTCTTCTCCTACTTTATTGTTCTTTTTTTTTTCTTTTTCTTCTTTTTATTATTCATCTTCTTCCTCCCCCTCCACTTCATCTTTTTCTTCTTCTTTTTCTTCTTTTTCTTCTTATTCTTATTATTCATCATCAACATCTTCATCATCTTCTTCTTCATCTTTATCTTCTTCATTTTCTTCTTCTTCATCTTCTTCTTCTTCTTCTTCTTCTTCTTCTTTGTCTTTTCTTCTTCTTCTTCTTCTTATTCTTATTCTTCTTCTTCTTCTTCTTCTTCTTATTCTTATTCTTCTTCTTCTTCTTCTTTTCCTTTTTCTCCTTCTTTTTCTTCTTATTAACATTATTATTATTAAATTATTATTGTTATTCTTTGTCTTCTACTTCTTCGTATTGTACTTCTTCTGCTTGTTCTTCTTCTACTTCTTCATCTTCTTCTTTATCTTCTTTATCACTTCTTCTTCTTCTGCTACTTCTTCATCGTGGTGATATTCTTCTTCTTCTTCTTCTTCTTCTTCTTCATCCTCCTCTTCTTTCTTTACCTCATCTTCTTCTTGTTCATCGTCTTCCTCTTGTTCTTTGTTTCTTCTTCTTCTTCTTCTTCTTCTTCTACATTATTTTATTGTTCTTCTTCTTCTTCTTCTTCTTATTTTCTTCTTCTTCCACATCATCTTCATCTTCTTCTTCGTCTTCTTCTTCTTCTTCTTCTCCTCCTTCTTCTTCATCTTCTTATTCTTCTTCTTCTTCTTCTTCTTCTTTGTCTTATATTTCTTCGTCTACTTCTTTTATACTTCCTTTTCTTCTACTTTTTCCTCTTCCACCTTTTCTTCTTCTTCTACTTCTTGTCCTTCCTCTACCTCCTTTTCTTCTTCTTCCTCTTCTACTACTACTACTTCTTCTCCTTCTTCTTCCTCTTCGTCTTCTTCCTTTCTTGTTCACCTTCGTCTTCTTCTTCTTCTTATTCTTCTTCTTTGTCTTCTTCTTCTCCTTCTCCTTCTTCATCCTTTTCTTGTTCATTTTTTTCTTTTTCTTCTTCTTCTTCTTCTTCCTCTTCTTCTTCCTCTTCTTCTTCTCCTACTTCTTCTCATTTCATTCCTTCGTCTTCTTCCACTTCTTCTTTTTCTTATTCTTTTTCGTCTTCTTCCTCTTCTTCTTCTTCATCTTCTTTGCCTTCTTCTTCTTTTTCTTCTCCTTCTTCTTCATCTTTTTCTTCTTCTTCTGCTTCTTCCTCCTCCTCCTCTTCTTCTTCTTCTTCTTCTTCTCCTTCTTTTTCTTCTTCTTTTTCTTCTTCTTTTTTTCTTCTTCTTCTTCTTCTTCTTGTTCATCTTCTTATTCTTCTACTTCATTTTGTTATTATTCCTCTTCTTATTCTTCTTCTTCTTCTTTTTCTACTTTTTCTTCCTCTTCTTCTTCTTGTTATTCTTCTTATTCTTCTTCTTCTTCTTCCTACACCTTTTCTTCTCCTTCTTTTTTTATTCCTTCTTCTTCTTCCTCTTCGTCTTTTCTTCTTATTCTTTTGCTTCTTCTTCTTCTTCTTCTGCTACTTCTTTTTCTTCTTTTTCTTTGTCATTTTCTTCTTGTTCTTCTTCTATTTCTTCTTCACCTTTTTCTTCTTCTTCTTCTTCATTTTCATTGACTTCTTTTTCTTCTTCTTTTTCTCTCTATTCTTTTTCTTCATTTCCTTCTTCTTCTTTTTCTTAGTAATCTTCTTCTTTGCCTTCTTCTTCCTCTTCTTCTTCGCCTTCTTTTCCTTCTTCTTCTTCTTCTTCTTCTTCTACTTTATTTTCTCCCTCTTCTTCTTCTTCTTCTTCCCCTTCTTCCTCTTCTTCTTTGTCTTCTTCTTCTTCTTCTCCTCCTCCTGCTCCTCCTCCTTCTTCTTCTTCTCCTTCTTCTGCTTCTTTCTCTTCTCCTTCTTCTGCTTCTTCCTCTTCTCCTTCTTCTACTTCTTTTCCTTCTTCTTCTTAGTCGTCGCCTTCTTCTTCTTCTTCTTATTTTAATTCTCTACACTTTTATTCTTCTTCTTCTTTTCTTTTTCATCTTCTTCTTTTTATTCCTCTTCTACTTATCTTCTTCTTCATATTGTTGTTCTTTTTTGTCTTTTTCTTCTTCTTATTCTTCTTTTTCTTCTTCCTCCTCCTCCTTCCCTACTTCTACTTCTTCTTCTTCTTTATCATCATTATCATGATCATCATCTACTTCAACATCTTCTTCTTCTTTTACTTCATCGTCACCATCATCATCATCATCGTCTTCTCCTTCTTCTCCTTCTTCTTCTTCTTCTTCTTTGTCTTCTTTTTCTTTATATTCTTCTTCTTGTTCTTCTTCTTCTTCTTCTTCTTTTTCTTCTTTGACTTCTTCTTCTTCGTCTTTTACTTCTTCTTCGTATTTTTCTTCTTCTTCCTCTTCTTTTATTTCTTCGTCTTCTTCTTCTTCTTCTTCTCCTTCTTTATCTTCATCTTGTTCTTCATCTTTGTATTTTCTTCTTCTTCTTCTCCGTTGTCTTCTTCTACTTCTTCTTCTTCTTCTTCTTGTTCTTATTATTATTATTATTAATATTATTATTATTATTATTATTATTATTATTATTATTTTTATTATTATTCTTAATCATTTCTTCTTCTTTTTTTGCTACTTCGACTTCCATTAATTCTTCTTCGTCTACTTCTTCATTTTCTTCTTCTCGGTATTGCTCTTATTCTAATTCATCTTCTTCTTCGTCATCTCCTTCTTCGTCATCTCCTTCTTCGTCTTCTTCTTTTTCTTCTTCTTCTTCTTCTTCTACCTGTCTTTTTCTTCTTCAACTTCTTCTTCTTCTTCTTTTAGTTCTTTTTCTTATTCTTCTTCTACATTTAATTTTTAGTCTTCTAATTCTTCTTCGTCTTCCTCTTCTTCTTCATCATCATCATGTTCTTCTTCTTCTTCTTCTTCTTCATCTTCTTCTTCTTCCTCTTTTTATTCTTCTTCTTCTTCTTCGTCTTCTTTTTCTGCTTCTTTTTATTCTTCTACTTTTTCTTCTTCTTCTTCTTCTTGTCGTTTTTGTTGTTGTTGTTGTTCTTCTTCTTCTTTGTTTTCTTCTTTTTTCTTCTTCTTCTTCATCTTCTTCTTCTTCTACATCTTCTTCTTCTTCATGTTCTTCTTGTTCTTCATCTTTTTCTTTTTCTTCCCCTTCTTCTTCTTCTTGAACTTCGTCTTCAACTTTTTTTTGACTTCTTCATCCTCCACTTCTCCATCTTCCTTTTTCATCTTTCTATTCTTCTTCTTCTTTTTCGTGTACTTCTTCTTCTTCTTCTATGTCAACTTCTTCTTCTTCTACTTCTTCTGTTCTTCTTCTTCTTCTTCTTCCTCTTCTTCTTCTTTGTCTACATCTTCATCACCTTTGTCTTCTTCTTCTTCTTTGTCTTCTTCTTCCTCTTCTTCTCATTCTTCATCTTTTTCTTCCAACATTTTTTCTTTTTATTCTTCTTCCTCTTCTTTTTTCTTCCATGTCTTCTTCTTCTTTGTCTTCTTTTTCTCCTTCTTCTTGGTCTTCTTTTTCTTCTTCTTCTTCTTCCTTGTTCTTCTAGTTCTACTTCCCTTCTTCTACATCTTATTATCATTAATATTGTTATTATTATTATTATTTTTATTAAACATCTCTTACTTCTTGTTTTACTTCTTTTTCTTCTTCTTCTTGTTCTTCATTTTCTTCTTCTTCTACATCTTCGTCATCTTGTTCTTCTTCTTATTCTTATTCTTCTTCTTCTTCTTCTTCTTCTACTACTACTACTTCATCATTGTTTTCTTCATCTTCTTCTTATTGATCTTGTTCTTGTTCTTCTTCTTCTTCTTCAACGTCTTCTTGTTCGTCTTCTTCTTCTTTTTCAACATCTCCTTCATGTTCTTTGTTTCTTCTTCTTCTTCTTCTTCTTTGATTTCTTCTTCCTCTTCTTCTTCTTCTTCTTCTTCTTCATCTTTTTCTTCATCATCGTATTTTTCTCTCTCCTTCGTCATCTTATTCTTCTTCTTTGTCTTCTTCTTATTCTTCTTCTTCTTCATCATCATCCTCTTCTTCTTCTTTTTCTTCTTCTTCTTCTTCTTATCCTTCTTCTTCTTTTTCTTCTTCTTCTTCTTCGTCATCTTCTTCACCTTCTTCTGTTTATAACTCTTTTCTTCTTCTTCCTCTTTTTCTTTCTATTTCCTTCTTCTCTTTCTTCTCCTTCATCTGATTCTTTTTTCTCTTCTTCTTCTTCTTCTTCTTCTTCTTCTTCTTCTTCTTCTACCTTCTCCTCTTTCTTCTTCGTCTTCTCCTTTTTCTTCTTCGTCATCTTCTCCTTTTTCTTCTTCTTGTTCGTGTTATACTTCTTCTTTTTCTTCTATTCTTCTTCTTCTTCTTCTTCTTTGTTTTATTCTTCTACTTCTTCTTATTCTCCTTTTTCTCCTTATTCCTTTTTCTTCTTCCTCTTCTTCTTCTTCTTCTTCATTTGCTTCTTCTTCTTCTTCTTCCACTTCTTCTATTTCTTCTTCTTCTTCCTCTTCCTGTTCTTCTTCTTCTTCTTTTGTTTGACTTCTTCTTTTTCTTTCTATTCTTCTTCTTCATCTTCTTCTTCTTCTTTTTCTTATGAATCTTTTTTCTTTGCCTTCTTCTTCTTCTTCTCCTTCTTTACCTACTTGTCCTTCTTCTTCTTCTTCTTCTTCTTCTTCTACTTCTTCTGCTTCCTCTTCTTCCTCTTCTTCTTCGTCTTCTTCTTCTTCTTCATCTTCTTATTCTTCTCCTTCTTCTTCATCTTCTTTTTCTTCTTCTTCTTCTAATCCATATTCTGGCATATTTTTCTTCTTCTTCTTCTTCTTCTTCTTCTCCTTTTTATTCTTCTTCTTCTTCTTCTTTTTATTGTTCTTTTTCATCGTTTTCTTCTTCTTATTTTTCTTCTTTCTCCTCCTCCTTCTCCTTAACCACTTCTTCTTCTTGTTCTTCTTCTTCATCGTTTTCTTCTTCTATCTTCTTCATCTTCTTCATCATCATCTTCACCGTCATCTTCTTCTTCTTACTCTTCTTCTTCTTCTTCTTCTTCTTCTTCTTCTTCTTCGTCTTCTCCTTCTCCTTCTCCTTCTCCTTCTCCTTCTTCTTCTTCTTCAACATCTTCTTCTTCTTCCTATTTTTCTTTTTCTTCTTCTTCTTCGTCTTTCTCTTCTTCTTCTTCGTAATCTTCTTCTACTTTGACTTCTTCTTTTTCTACTTCGTTTTCTTCCTTTTCTTCTTCTTCTTTTATTTTTTTTTTCTTCTTCTTCATCTACTTCTTCTGATTATTATTATTATTATTATTATTATTATTATTATTATTCTTTTTCTTCTTCTTCTTCATCGTCTTTTGTTCCTCTTCTTTTTCTTCTACTCCATCTTCTTCATTGTTATCTTCCTTCATCTACTTCTTCATTTTCTTCTTCTCCTTATTCCTCTAGTCTTCTCTTTTCAACTATTTCTTCTTCTTTTTCTTATTCATTTACTTCTTATTCTTCTTCTTCTTTGACGTCAACTTCTTTCTTTTCTTCCTCCTCCTCTTCTTCGTCATCTACTTCGTCTTCTTCTACTTTTTCTCCATTTTCATCTTCTCCTATCGTCATAGTCTTCGTCTTCTTCTTCGTCTTTTTCTTCATGCTCTTCTTCATCTTCATCTTCATCATCGTCTTCTTCTTCCTTCTTCTTCTTCTTCTTCTTCTACATATTCCCTCTTTCTTCCTCTTCTTCTTCTTCATCTTCTTCCTCTTCTTCCTCTTCTTCTTCTTCTTCTTCTTGTTCCCTTTTGTTGTCTTCTTCTTCTTTTTCTTCTTCTTCATCCTCTGCTACTGCTACTTCCCTCTTCTTCTTCTTCTTCTTCTTCTTTTTCTTCTTCTTCGTCTTGATCTTCTTTTTCTTCTTCTTCCTTTTCGTCGTCTTCTTCCTTTTCTACTGCTTCGTTTGCTTCTTCTTCGTCACCTACTTCTTTCACTTTTACTTCTTCTTCTTCAATTTCTTCTTCTTCTTCTTCTTCCTCTTCTTCTTCTTCCTCTTCTTCTTCTTCCTCCTCCTCTTCTTTATCTTCTTCTTAATCTTCTTCTTCTTCTTCTTCTTTTTCTTTTAATCTTGTTGTTGTTCTTCTTCTTTGTCTTCTTGTTCTTCTACTTCTTTTTCTTCCACTTCTTCTTCTTTCGCTTCTTCTTCGTCTTCTACTAGTTCTTCTCCTTCTTCTTTTTCTTCTTCTTCTTCTTCTTCTTTGTCTTCGTCTTCTTCTACTTCTTTTTCTTCGCCTTCCTCTCCTTTTCTTTATCTTCTTCCTCTTCTTCTTCTTCTTCTTTTTCATCTCCTTCTCCTTTTTCTTCTTCTTCTTCATCTTCTCATTCAACTTCTCCATCTTCTTCTTCTTCTTCTTCTTCTTCTTCGATTTCTTCTTCTTATTATTTTTCTTCTTCTTCTTCATCTTTCTCTTCTTCCACTTCTTCTTTTTCTTTATCTTTATCTTCTTCATCTTCTTCTTCGTCTTCTTTTTCTTCCTCTTCTTTGTCATCTTCTTCTTCTTTTGTCTTCTTCTCTTCTTCTTCTTCCACCTCTTCTTCTTCTCCTTCTGCTTTTTGATTTTAGTCTACTTCTTCTTCTTCTTTTTCATCTTCTTCTTGTTCTTATTCTTCATCGTCAACTACTTCATCTTCTTTTTCTCCATCTCCTTCTACTTCTTCTTCTTCTTCTACTATTTGTTCGACTTCTTATTCTCATGTTCTTCTTCATTTACTTATTCTTCTTTTTCTTGTTCTTCTTCTTCTTATTCTCCATCTTCTTCTTCTTCTTCTTCTTATTCACCTTCTTCTTCTTCTTCCACTTCTTCTTCGTCACCTTCTTCTTTTTCCACTTCTTCGTTTTCTTCTTCTTCGACTTCTACTTCTTCCTCTTTTACTTCTTTTTAGTTACCTTCTTCTTCTTCTTCTTGTTCGTCTTCTTCTTATTCTTCATCTTCTTCTTCCTCTTATTATTCTTCTTCTTATTATTACTATTATTTAACTTCGTTTGTTGTTCTACTTCATCTTCTTCTTCGTCGTCTTCTTCTTTGCCTTCTTCTTCTTCTTGTCCTTCCTAGTCTTCTTCTTCTTCATCTCCTTCTTCTTCTTCTTCCTCTCCATCTTCTTCTACTTTTACATTATCATCTTCTAACTCTTCTTCATCTTCCTCTTCTTCTACATCATCTTCTTCTTCTTCTACTTCTTTTTCCTCCTCCTCTTTCTCTTCATCTTATATTTCTTCATCTACTTCTTCTACTCCTACTCATTTTTATACATCTACTTTTTCTTCTTCTTCCTTTTCTTCTTCTTCTTCTTCTTCTTCTTTTAATTGTTCAACATTTTGTTATTGTTCTTCTTCTTCTTCCTCTTCTTCTTCTTGAACTTCTTCTTCTTCTTTTTCTTCTTCTTCTCCTTCTTCTTCTTATCTACTCCTCCTTCTTCTCCTTCTCTTTCTACTTCTACCTCATCTTCCTCTTCGTTTTCTTCTTCTTCATCTTCTTCTTCTTTTTCTACTACCTCATCTTCTTCTTCATCATTATCATCTTCTTCTTCTTTTTTGTCTTTTTCTTCTTCTTTTACTACTTTTACTTCTTCGTTTTCTTACTCTTCTTCATCTTCCTCTTCTTCATCATCAACATCATCATCATCATCATCTTCTTCTTCTTCTTCTTCTTCTTCCTCTTCTTACTCTCTTCTTGTTTTTCTTCTTCTTTTTCTTCTTCTTCTTTTCCCAACTTCTTCTTTTTTCGACTTCTTCTTTTCGTACTTCTACTTTTTCTTATTCTTCTCCTTCTTCTTCTTCTTCTTGTTCGTCCTTGTCATTGCTGTTGTGCTTCTTCTTTTTTTCTTCTTCTTCCTCTTCTTCTTCTTCTTCTTCATCTTTGTTTTCATCTTCTTCTTCTACTACTTCTTCTTCTTCTTCCTCTTCTTCTTGTTCTTCATCTTTTTCTTTTTCTTCCCCTTCTTCTTTGTCTTCACCTTCTACTTTTTCTTTGACTTCTTCGTCCTACGCTTCTTCGTCTTCCTTTTCTTCATCTTCTTCTTCTTCGACTTCTTCTCCTTTTTCGTGTACTTCTTCTTCTTTATTGTCACTTCTTCATCTTCTTCTTCTTCTTCTTTTTCTTCTTATTGTTCATCGTCAACTACTTCTTCTTCTTCTTCTTCTTGTTCATCTTCTTTTCTTCATCTCCTTCTACTTCTTCTTCTTCTTCTTCTTCTTCTTCTCATCTTCTTCTTCTTATACTTATTCTTCTTCTTCTTCTTCTTCTTATTCTCCTTTCTTCTTCTTCTTCTTCAACCTCTTCAATATCTTTTTCTTCTTCTTCTTATCTTCTTCTTCTTTGTCTTCGTCTACTTCTTCTTTGTCGTCTTTCTCTTCTTTGAACTCTTTTTCATCTTCTTTTTTTCTACTTCTTCTTCTTCTTCTTCTTCCTCTTCTTCTCCTACTTCTTTTCCTTCCTCTCCTTTTTCTTCATCATCATCTTCTTCTTCTACTTCTTCTCCATCTTCTTCATCATCTTCTCCTTCTCCTTCTTCTTCTTTTTCTTCTTCTTCTTGTTATACTTCTCCTTCTTCTACTTCATCTTCTTCTTCACCATCAGCTTCTTCACCATTTTCTTCTTCCTTGTTCTTCTTCTTCTTCGACATCTTGCTGTTCTTGACCTTCTTCTTATTCTTCTTTGTCTTCTACTTCTTCTTCACCTTCTTTTTCCTCTACTTTTACTTTATCATCTTCTAACTTCTCTTCTTCTTCTTCTTCTTCTTCTTCATCATATTCTTCTTCTTCTTCATCTTCTACTTCTTATTTTTCCTCTTCCTCCACTTGTTCTTCTTCTTTTTCTTCATCTTCTTTTCCTTCATCTCCTTCTACTTCTTCTTCTTGTTCTATTTTTTGTTCTTCTTCTTCTTCTTCTTCATATTCTCCTTCTTCTTCTTCTTCCTCTTCCTCTTCCTTTTTTTCTTCGTATTGATCTTCTTATTCTTCTCCTTCTTCTTCGTCGCCTTCTTCTTTTTCCACTGCTTTGTTTACTTCTTCTTCGTCACCTACTTCTTTCTCTTTTACTTCTTCTTCTTCAATATCTTCATCTTCTTCTTCCTCCTCCTCTTCTTTATCTTCTTCTTCTTTTCTTCTTCTTCTTCGTCTTCTTGTTCTTCTTCATCTTCATCATCTTCTTCTTCTTCTAATCTTCTTCATCCTCTTCTTCTTCTTCTTCTTCTTCTTCTTCGTTGTCTTCTTCTAATTATTCTCCTTCTTATTCTTATTCTTCTTCTTCTTCTTCTTCTTTGTCTTCATCTTCTTCTTCTTCTTCTTTGTCTTCCGCTCCTTTTTCTTCATCATCTTCTTCTTCTTCTTTCTTCTTCTTCTTCTTCTTTCTTCTTCTCCTTCTTCAACTTCTCCTTCTCCTTCTTTTTCTTCATCTTCTTCTTCTACTTCTCCATCTTCTTCTTCTTCTTCTTCGATTTCTTCTTCTTATTTTTTTCTTCTTCTACTTCTTCGTCTTTTTCATCTTCCTCTTCTTCTTTTTCTTTATCTTTATGTTCTTCATCTTCTGCTTCTTCATCTTCTTTTTCTTCCTCTTCTTTCTCTTATTCTTCTTCTTTTGTCTTCTTCTCTTCTTCTTCTTCTTCTTGTTCTTCTTCTTCTGCTTCTTCTCCTTCTTTTTCTTCATTTTAGTCTACTTCTTCTTTTTCTTCTTCTTCATCTTCCTCTTCTTCATCTTCCTCTTCTTATTATTCTTCATCGTCAACTACTACTTCTTCTTCTTCATATTCTTTTTCTTTATCTCCTCTACTTCTTCTTCTTCTTCCACTTCTCATCTTCTTCATCTTTTACTTATTCTTCTTCTTCTTCTTCCTCTTTTTCGTCATGATCTTATTCTTCTTCTTCTTCGTCGTCTTCTTCTTTTTCCACTTCTTCGTTTCTTCTTCTTTAACATCTACTTCTTCCACTTTTACATCTTCTTCGTTATCTTCTTCTTCTTCTTCTTTGTTTTCTTCTTGTTCGTCTAATTCCTCTTCTTCATCTTCTTCTTCTTGTTCTTCTTCTTCTTATTATTATTCTTATTATTCATCATCATCATCTTCTTCTTCCGCTTCTTATTCTTCTTCTTCTTCTTCTTCTTCTTCTCTTTTAACTTCTTCTTCTTGTTCTACTTCATCTTCTTCTTCGTCGTCTTCTTCTTCACCTTCTTCTTCTTCTTCTTCATTGTATTCTTCTTCTTCATCTTCTTATTCTTCATCTTTATCTTCTTCTTCTTCTTCTTCCTCCTCTTCTTCTACTTTTACATTATCATCTTCTAACTATTCTTCGTCTTCTTCTTCTTCTTAATCATCTTCTTATTCTTCTACTTCTTCTTCTTTTTCCTCCTCCACTTCTTTTTCGTCATCTTATTTTTCTTCTTCTACTTCTTCTACTCCTACTCCTTTATTATTCAACTTTTTCTTCATCTTAATTTTCTTCTTCATCTTCTTCTTCTTCTTCTTCTTCTTCTTCTTCTACCTCTTTGCCTTTTTGTTGTTGTTGTTCTTCTTCTTCTTTTTCTTCTTCTTCCTCTTCTTCTCCTTCTTCCTTTTTTTTCTTCTTCTACCTCTTCTTCTTCTTCTTCTTCCTCTACCACTTTTTCTTCTTCTTCTTCTTCTTCTCTTTCTACTTCTACCTCATGTTCTTCTTCATTTTCCCCTCCTTCTTCATCTTCTTCCTCTTCTACTACTACCACGTCTCCTTCTTCAACTTCTTCCTCTTCTACTACTACCTCGTCTCCTTCTTCATCATCTTCTTCTTCTTCTTCTTTCTCTTCTTCTTCTTCTTCTTCTTCATCTTCTACTTTTAATTTTTCATTTTCTTACCCTTCCTCACCCTCCTCTTCTTTTACATCATCATCGTCTTCTTCTTCTTCTTCTTCTTCTTCTTTCTCTTCTTTTTCTTCTTCTTCTTTTTCTTCTTCTTCTTCTTCTTCTTCTTCTTCTTCTTATTTCTCTTCTTATTCTTCTTCTTCTTTTTCTTCTTCTTCTTCTTCTTCTTCTTCATCTTCTTCTTCTTCTTCTTTTCTGACTTCTTCTTTTTACACTTCTACTTTTTCTTATTCTTCTCCTCCTTCTTCATCTTCGTCTTGTTGTCGTCGTTGTTGTTCTTCTTCTTCATCTTCATCGTTATTTTCTTCTTCTTCTTCAACTACTTCTTCTTCTTGAAGAAGAATGAGAATAATAATAATAATAATAATAATAATAATAAGAAGGTGAAGAAGGGGAAGAAGTAGAAGTCGTAGAAGAAGATGAAGAAAATGGGGAAGAAGAAGGTGAAGAAGAAAGAAGAAGAAGAAGAAGAAGAAGAAGAAAAAGGAGAAGAAGATGTAGAATAATAATAAGAAGAAGAAGAAAGAGAAGAACAAGAAGAAGATGAAGAAGAAGAAGATGAAGAAGAAGAAGAAGAAGAGAAAGAAGAAGAAGAAGAAGACGAAGAAGAAGAAGAAGTCCAAGAAGTAGAAGAATAAGAACAATAAGATTATGAAGAAGAAGAAGGAGAAGCAAAAGAAGAAGAAGAAGAAGAAGAAGAAGAAGGAAAAGTTGAAGAGAAATAAGAAGATGATGAAGAAGAAGAATGAGAATAAGAAAAAGAAAAAGGATAAGAAGAAGAAAAGCAGTAGAAGAAGAAGGAAAAGAAGGAGGAGAAGAGAAAGAACAACAAGAAGAAGTAGTAGAAGAAGAAGTCGAAGAAGAAGAATTAGAAGAAGAAGATGTAGAAGAAGCTGAAAAAAAGGAAGAAGAAGAAGATGAAGAAGAAGAATATGGTGAAGGCGAAGAAGAAGAAGAAGAAGAAGAAGAAGAGGAAGAAGAAGTGGAAGAAGATGAAGGTGAAGAAGAAGAAGTAGAAGATCAAGAAGAAGAAGAAGAGGAGGAAGAAGAAGTTGAAGAAAAGGAAGAAGAAGAAGAAGAAGAAGAGGAAGAAGAAGAAAATCAAGAAAACTAAGAAGAAGAAGAATTAAACGATGAAGGAGGAAGAAGAAATAGTAGAAGACAAAGAAGAAGAAGAAGAAGTTGATTAAGAAGTAGATGAAGAGAAAGAAGAAGATTATGGTGAGGAAGAACTAGAAGAAGAAGAAGACAAAGAAGATGAAGTAGAAGTAAAAGAAGATGAAGAAGAAGAAAAAGAAGAAGAAGAAAATGAAAATGATGATGAAGAAGAAGAAGAAGAGGAAGAAGACGAGGAGGAAGAGGATGAAGAAGAAGAAAATAATAATAATAATAATAACAAGAAGAAGAAGATGATGATGATGATGATGATGTGAAGAAGAATAAGAAGAAGAAGAAGAAGAATGAAAAGAAGAAGAAGAAGAAGAAGAAGAAGAAGATGATGAAGAAGAAGAGCAGGAAGAAGTAGAAGATGAAGAAGAAGAAGAGAAAGAAGACGAAAATTATGATGAAGAAGAAGTAGAAGAAGAAGAAGAAGACGAAGAAGATGAAGTAGAAGTAGAAGAACAAGAAGAAGAAGGAAAAGAAAAATAAAAAGAAAAAGTTGAAAAATAAAATGACGATGTAGAGGAAGAAGAAGAAGAAGAAGATGAAGAGGAAGAAGACGAAGAGCAAGACGATGAGGAAAAAAAACAAAAATAAAAAGAAGAAGAAGATGATTATGATGATTATGAAGAAGAAGAACTAGAAGAAGAAGAAGAAAAAGAAGAAAAATAAGAACAAGAATGAGAATAAGAAGAAGAGGAAGAAGACAAAGAAGAATTAGAAGAAGAAGAAGAAGAAGAAGAAGAATACATCAATGATAAGAAGAAGTTGAAAAAGTAAAAGAAGAAGAAGTCTTCCAATAGAAGATAAAGTTCAAAAAGAAGAAGAAGAAGAAGAAGAAGAGGAAAAAGATGAAGTAAAAGAAGAAGAAGAAGAAGAAGAAGAATGAGAAGGATATGAAGAAGTAGAAGAATGAGAAGAAGAAAACAACCTTGAAGAAGAAGAAGACGAAGAAGGAGAAGAAGGAGAAGTCAAAGAGCAAGAAGAAAAACAAGAAGAAGAAGAAAACGATGAAGAAGAATAACAAGAAGAGCAAGAACAAGTAGTAGTTGTAGTAGTAGTATAAGAAGAAGAGAAAGAAGAAGAAGAAGAAGATGATGATGATGATGATGATGATGAAGAAGATGAAAAAGAAGATGAACAAGAAGAAGAAGATGAAGGAGAAGAAGAAGGAGAAGAAGATTAAAAAAAAGATGTAGGAGAAGAGAGAGAAGAAGAAGTAGAAGAAGAAGTAGAAGAAGAAGAAGAAGAAGAAAAAGAAGAAGATGATGATGAAGATGAAAGAGAGAAAGAAGAAGAAGAAGAAGAAAATTAAAAAGAATAAAATTAAGAAATACAACAAAAAGAAGAAGAAGAACAAGAAGAAAAAGAAAAAAGAAGAAGAAAAGGAAGAAGGAGAAGAAGGAGAAGATGAAGAAGGAGGAGAAGAATAAGAAGTAGAAGAAGATAATAACGATGATTACGATGAAAAATAAGAAAGAGAAGAAGAAGAAGAAGAAGAGCAAGAGGAAGAAGAAGAAGTTGTTGATGAAGAAGAAGAAGGCAAAAAAGGTAAAGAAAAAGAAGAAGTAGGCGAAGAAGGAGGAGAAGAAGCAGAAGAAGAAGAAGAAGAAGAAGAAGAAGAAGAAGAAGAAGAGGAAGTTGAAGAAGATGAAGAAGAGGAGGAAGATGATTATGATGAAGAATGAGAGGAAGAACTAGAAGAAAAAGAAAAAGATAAAGAAGAAGAAGAAGAGGAAGAAGAAGATGTTAAATATAAAGAAGTGGATGTATAATAATAATAATAAGAAGAAGAAGAAGAAGAAGACGAAAAAGAAGAAGAAGAAGGAGAGAAAGAAGAAGCAGAAGAAAAAAAAAGAAGACTAGGTAGCAGAAGATGTAGAAGAAAAACTCGAAGTAGAACTAGAAGAACGAGAAAAAGAAGAAAAAAAAGAAGATGGCAAAGAAGAGGAAGACCAGAAAAAAGAGGAAGAAGAAGAAGAAAAAGAAGAAGAAGAAGAAGATGAAGAAGAAGAAGAACATGAAGAAGAAGAAGAAGAAGAGGAAGAAGATGAAGAAAGGATGTAAACGAAGAAGAAGACAAAGAAGAAGAAAAAGATGATGATGAAGAATAAGTGGAAGAAGAAGAAGAAGAACAAAAAGTAGATGGAAAAGAAGAAGTAGAAGAAGAAGAAGCAATAGAAGAAGAAGAAGAGGAAGAGTAAGAAGAAGAAGAACTAGACAAAGAAGAAGGAGAAGGAGAAGAAGAAAAAGAAGAAGTAGAAGGAGAAGGAGAAGAAGAAGGTGATGATGATGAAGGAGGAGAAGAAGAAGAAGAAAAAGAAGAAGAAGATGAAGAAGGAGGAGAAGAAGGAGAAGGAGGAGGACAAGAAGAAGAAGAAGAAGAAAACGAAGAAGAAGAAGAAATGGAAGAAGAAGAAGAAGAAGCACAAGAAGAAGAAGAAGAAGAAGAAAATGATGATGATGAAGAAAAAGAAGAAAAAAAAGATGAAGAAAAAGAAAAAGAGGACTAAGACAAAGAAGAAGAAGAAGAATAGCAAGAAGATGAAGAAGAGAAAAAAGAAAAGAAGAAGAAGAAAAAGAAAAAACAAAAGAAGAAGAAGAAGAAGAAGAAGAAGAGGATAAGGAAGAAGAAGGAGAAAGAGAAGAAGAAGAAGAAGAAGAAGAAAAAGAAGAAGAAGGAAAAGAAGGAGAAGTAGAAGAAGAAAATAAGGAAGAATAGGTAGAAGAAGAAGAAGAAAAGGTAGTAGTAATAGGCGTAGTTGAAGAAGAAGAAGAAAATGAAGAAAAAAAGAAGGAAAAGAAAAAGAAGGAGAAGAGGAAGAAAATGAAGAAGAAGAACAAGAACAAGAAGAAGAAGAAGAAGAATAAGTAGAAGAAGAAGAAGAAGTAGAAAAAGATGAAGATGAAGAAGAAGAAGAAGAAGACGAAGAAGGAGAAGAAGAAGAAGAAGGAAGCAAATACGAATAACAAGAAGAAGAAGATGAAGATGGAGAAGAAGAAGGAGAAGAAGAAGAAATAGAAGAAGAAGAAGAAGAGCAAATAAGAAGAAGAAGAAAAGAGGAAGAAGAAGTAGAAGAAGATGATGATGATGAAGAAGCAGATGAAGATGAAGAAGTAGAAGAAGAGGAAGAAGAAGAATAAGAACAAGAACAAGAACAAGAACAAGAAGAAGACTATGATATAGTAGAAGAAGGAAGAAGAAGAAGAAGAAGAAGAAGAAGGAGAAGAGGAAGATGAAGAAGGGGAGGAAGAAGAAGGACAAGAAGAAGAAGAAAACTAAAAAGAAGAGAATGATTTAGAAGAAGATGAAAAACAAAAAGAAGATGAAGTGGAAGAAGAAAAAGGTGATGGAGAGGAATAAGAAGAAGAAGAAGAAGAAGAAGAAGAAAAAGAAAATGAGGAAGAAGAAGTTGAAGAAGAAGAAGAAGAAGAAGAAGAAGAAGAAGAAGACGACAATGAAGAAAAAGAAGACGAAGAAGAGGAAGAAGTAGAATTCGAAGGAGAAGAAGAAGAAGTAGAAGAAGAAGAAGAAGGCGATGATGAAGAAGAAGAAGAATAAAAAGATGAAGAAGGAGAAGTAGAAGAAAGAAAACAAATAGAAGGATAAGAAGAAGGAGAAGAAGTTGAAGAAGGAGAAGAAGAAGATTAAGAAGAAAAAGAAAAAGAAAATGAAAAAGACGAAAAAGAAGCAGAAGAAGAAGAAGAATATGATGAAGTAAGAGAAGAAGAAGAAGAAGCAGAAGGAGAAGACGAAGAAGAAGAGGAGGTAAAAGAATAAGATGAAGAAGAAGAAGGAGAATAGGAAGAAGAAGAAGAAGGAGAAGAAGAATAAACAAAAGAAGAATAGAAAAGAAGAAGAATAAGAAGTGGAAGAAAGTGAAGAAGTGCTATGAGAAGAAGTCAAAGAAGAAGGAGAAAAAGAAGAAGAAGATGGAGAAGAAGAAGGAGAAGGCAATGATGATGATGAAGAAGGAGAAGAAGGAGAAGAAGAAAATAAAGAAAGGAAGAAGAAGAAGAAGAAGAAGAAGTAGATGACGAAGAGGAAGAAGACTTTGATGAAGAAGAAGAAGAAGGAAGATGAAAAAAGAAGAAGAAGAAGAATAAATGAGGAGTAGAAGAAGAAGAAGATGAAGAAGAGGAAGGCGAAGAATAGTAAGAAGAAGAAGATGGAGAAGAAGAAGAAGAAGATGATGATGTTTAAGATGAAGAAGACAAAAAAGATGGACAAGAAGAAGAAGAAGTAGACAAAAGTGAAGAAGAAGAAGAAGAAGAAAAAGAAGAAGAAAAAGAAGAAGATGATGAAAAAGATGATAGAGAGGAACAAAAAGAAGAAAAAAAAGAAAAAGAATAAGAAAAAGAAAATGAGGAAGAAAAAGAAGAAGAAAAAGAAGAAGAAGAATAGGAAGAAGACAGAGACAATGACAAAGTAGTAAGAGACGAAGAAGAGGAAGAAGTAGAGGTCGAAGAAGAAGAAGAAGAAGAATAAGATGAAGATGAAGAAGAAGGAGAAGTAGAAGAAGGAGAACAAGTAGTAGGAGAATAAGAAGAAGAAAAAGACAAAGAAGAAGAAGAAGAAGAAGGAGAGGAAGACAAAGAAGAAGAAGAAGAACATTAAGAAGAAGAAGAAGAAGAAGAAGAAGAAGAAGAAGAATAAAAAGAAGAAAAAAGCAAAAGAAGAAGAAGAAGAAGACAGGAAAGAAGAGGAAGTGGAAGAATAAGATGAAGAAGAGAAGGAGAATAGTAAGAAGAAGAAGAAAAGAAGAACAAAAAGAAGAAGAAGAGGAAGAGGAAGTAGAAGACGTAGAATATGAAAAAGTTAAAGAAGTAGAAGAAATAGAAGAAGAAGATGGAAAGGAAGATGGAGAAGAAGAAGAAGATGATGATGATGAAGAAGAAAAAGAAGAAGATAAAGAAGAGCAAGAGAACGTATAAGAAGAAGAAGAAGAGGGAGAAGAAGAAGAAGAAGAAGAAGAAGAAGAAGAGGAGGAGGAGTAAGAAGAAGAAGAAGAAGAACAAGAAAAAGATGAAGAAAAAGAAGAACAAAAAGGAGAAGAAGAAGAAGAAGAAGAAGAAGGAGAAGAAGGAGAAGAAGGAGAAGAGGAATAAGAAGAAGAAGAAGAAGAAGAAAAAGGAGAAGAAGAAGGGGAAGGAGGAGAAGAAGAAGAAGAAGAAGAGGAAGAAGAGGTAGAGGAAGAAGAGGAAGAAGAGGAAGAAGAAGAAGAAGAAGAGGAAGAAGAAGAAGAAGAAGAAGAAGAAGAAGAAGAGGAAAAAGAAGAAGAAGAAGAAGAAGAAGAATAATAATAATAATAAGAAGAAGAAGAAGAAGAAGAAGAAGAAGAAGAAGAAGGAGAAAGAAGAAGAAGAAGAAGAAGAAGAAGAAGAAGAAGAAGAAGAAGAGGAAGAAGAAGAAGAAGAAGAAGAAGAAGAAGAAGAAGAAGAGGAAGAAGAAGAAGAAGAAGAAGAAGAAGAAGAATAAGAATAAGAAGAAGAAGAAGAAGAAGAAGAAGAAGAAGAAAGAAGAAGAAGAAGAAGAATAAGAAGAATGAGAAGAAGAACGAGAAGGAGAAGAAGAAGAAGGAGAAGGAGAAGAAGAAGAAGAAGAAGAAGGAGAAGAAGAAGAAGAAGAAGGAGAAGAAGAAGAAGAAGAAGAAGGAGAAGAAGAAGAAGAAGAAGAAGAAGAAGAAGATGATGATGATGAAGAAGAAGAAGAAGAGGAAGATGAAGAAGAGGTAGAACAAGAAGATGGAGAAGAAGAAGGAGAAGAAGAAGAAGAAGAAGAGGAAGAAGAAGATGAAGATGAAGAAGAGGTAGAAGAAGAAGAGGAAGAAGAAGAAGTAAAAGGAAAAGAATAAGAATAAGAAAAAGATGATTAAGAAGTAGTAGAATAGGAAGAAGAAGAAGAAGAGTAAGAAGTAGAACAAGAAGAAGAAGAAGATGAAGAAGAAGAAGATGAAGAAGAAGAAAGAGAAGAAGAAGAAGAAGAAGAAAAAGAAAAATAAGAAGGAGAAGAAGAAGGAGGAGAAGAAGAAGTGGAAGAAGATGAAGGGGAAGAAGAAGAAGAGAAAGAAGAAGAAGATGAAGAAGAAGAAGAAGATGAAGAAAAAGAAGAAGAGGAAGGCAAAGAAGTAGGAGAAGTAGACGAAGAAAAAGAAGAAAAACAAGCAGAAGAGGAAGAAGACAGAAAAAGAAGAAGAAAAAAGTATAAGTAGATGACGAAGAAGAAGATGAAGATGAAGAAGAAGAAGCGGAATAAGTGGAAAAAGAAGAAGAAAAGGAGGAGGAAGAAGAAGACGAACAAGAAAATAAAGAAAAAGATAATGAAGAAGAAGAAGAAGATGATGATGAAGAAGAATGAAGAAGAAGAACAAGACGAAGTACAGGAAGAAGATGAAGAAGATTAAAAAGAAAAAGAAGAAGGAGAAGAAGAAGAAGAAGAAGTGGGAGAAGAAGAAGAAAAAGAAGAGAAGAAGATGAAGTAGAAGAAGAAGAAGAGAAAGAGGAGGAAGAAGGTGATGAACAAGAAGAAGAAGAAGAAGAAGAAGAAGTTGGTGACAAAGAGGAAGAAGAAGAAGACGTAGAAGAAGAAGAATTCGAAGAAGAAGAAGATGATGATGATGATCGATGAAGACAAAGAAGAACTAGATGAAGAAGAAGAAGAAAAAGAAGAAGAAGAATAAAAAAAGAAGAAGATCACGAAGGAGAAGAAGAATAAGGAGGAGGAGAAGAAAAAGAAGAAGAAGAAGAAGAAGAAGAACAAGAAGAAGAAGATGATGATGATGAAGGAGAGGGAGGAGGAAAAGTTGAAGAAAAATATATAGAAGAAGAAGATGAAGTAGAGAAAGAAGAAGAAGAAGAAAAAGAAGAAAGAGAAGAAGTTGAAGAAGAATTAGTAGTAGATGATAAAGAAGAAGAAGTAGAAAAAGAAAGAAGAAGAAGAAGAAGGAGAAGAGACGAAGAAGCAGAAGAAGTTGAAGATGAAGATAAAGTGAGAAAAACAAGAAGAAGAAGAAGAAGAAGACGACTAAGAAGAAGGAGAAGAAGAAAATGAATAAGAACGATGAGAAGAAGAACAAGAAAAGGAAAAGAAAAACAAGAAGAGGAGGAAGAAGAATAAG
>JAIUJO010001298.1:85000-87500 GCA_023846275.1 Vanilla planifolia
ACAAAGAAGAGGAAAAATTAGTTGGCGAAGAAGAAGAAGAAGAGGAAAAAGAAGAAGGCAAAGAAAGAGGAAGAGGAGGAGGAAGAGGAGAAGAAGAAGAAGTAGAAATAGAAGAACAAGAAGAAGTAAAAGGAGAAGAAGGTGAAGAAGAATTAGAAGAAGAAAAAAAAGAAGAAAAAGAAGAAAAAAAGAGGAAGAAGAAGAAGATGATGATGAAGAAGGAGAAAGAGAAGAAGTTGTAGAAGAAGAAATAGAAGAAGATAAAGAAGAAGAAGCACAAGAAGAAGACGATGAATGAGTAGAAGAAGAAGACGAAGAAGATAAAGATGAAGTAGTAGAAGAAGAAGATGAAGAAGAAGAAGAAGAAGAAAAAGAAGAAAAATAAGAAGATATGAAGATGAGAAGAACAAGTAGAAAAAGGCGAAGACAAAAAAGAAGAAGAAGAAGAAAAAGAAGAAGAAAAAGAAGAAGAAGAAGAAAAAGAAGAAGAAAAAGAAGAACACGAAGAATAAGAAGAAGAAGAAGAAGAAGAAGAAGAACACGAAGAAGAACAAGACGAAGAAGAAGAAGAAGACAAAGAAGAAAAGAAGAAGGCGACAAACAAGAAGAAGAAGAAGAAGAAGAAGAAGAAGAAGAAAAAGAAGAAGAAGAAGAAATAGACTAAGTAGAAGAAGACAAACAAGATGAACAAGAAGAAGAAGAAGATGAAGATCAAGAAGAAGAAGAAGAAGAAGAAGAAGAGGAAAAAGAATAAGAACTTGAAGAAGAAGAGCTAGAAGAAGAGGAAGGAGAAAAAGAATAATAATAATAAGAAGAAGAATAAAAGAAGAGAAAGAAATAAAGAAGAAAAAGATGATGATGAAGAAGAAGAAGAAGAAGAAGAAAGTGACGTAGTAGAAGAGGAAGAAATAGATGAAAAAGAAAAAGAAGATGAAGAAGAAAAAGAAGACGAAGAAGAGAAGATTAAGAAGAAGAATAATAAGAAAGAGAGAGGCAAAAAATATTGAAAAAGAAGAAGAACAAGATGAAGAAGAAGAAGAAAAGGAAGAAGAAGAAGAAGAAGAAGAAGAAGAAGTACAAGAAGAAGAAGAAGAAGGGAAGAAGAAGAAGAAGAAGAAGAACAAGTAGAAGAAGAAGAAGAAGAAGACGAAAAAGGAGAAGAAGATGGCAAAGAAGAAGAAGAAAAGGTTGAGGAAGTAGAAGTCAAATAAACAGAAAAACAAGAATGCAAAGAAGAAGAAGTAGAAGGAGGAGAAGAAGAAGAAGAAGATGAAGCAATGGAAGAAGAAGAAGAAGAAAAGAAGAAGATGATGATGATGATGTTGATGAAGATGAAGAAGATGAAGAAGAAGAAGAAGAATAAGACGACGAAGAGGAAGAAGAAGAAGAAGAAGAAGAAGGAGAAGGAGGAGGAGAAGAAGATGAAGAACAAGAAGAAGAAGATGATGAAGATGAAGAAGAATAAGAAGATGAAGAAGATGGAGAAGATGAAGAAGTAGACGAAGTAGAAGAAGAAGAAGAAGTAGAAGATGATGATGATGATGACGAAGAAGAATAAGAAGAAGATGAAGAAGTAGATGATGATGGTGATGATGTGGAAGAGGAAGAAAAAGAAGATGATAAGTAGTAGTAGAAGAAGAAGAAGATGAAGAAGAAGAAGAAAAAGAAGAAGAAGGAGAAGAAGAAGAGGAAGAAGTAGAAAGTGAAGCGGAAGAAGATGAAGAATAGGAATGGGAAGAAGAATGAGAAAAAGAAAAAGAAGAAGAAGAAGAAAAAGGCAAGGAGAAGAAGTAGAAGAAAAAGAATTCGAAGAAGTAGTCGAAGAAGAAAAAGAAGAAGAAGATGATGATGATGATAATGAACAGGAAGAAGAAGATGAAGAAGAAGGAGAAATAAAAGAAGAAGAACAACAAGAACACGAAGTGGAAGAATAAGAAGAAGAAGAAGAAGGACTAAAAGAAGAAGTAGATGAAGAAGAATAGGAAGTATAGAAAGAAGAAGAAGACGAAGAATTTGAAGAAGAGAAAGAAAAAGAAAAAGAAGATGAAGAACAATAACAACAAGAAGAAGACAAAGAAGAAGAAGAAGAAGAAGTAGAGGAAGAAGAAAAAGAAGAAGAAGAAGAAAAAAAGGAAGAAGAAGAAGAGGAAGAAGAAGAAGAAGAAGGAAGAATAGAAATAGGAGAAGGAGAAGAAGTAGAAGAAGAAGAAGAAGAAGAAGAAGAAAGAGAAGAAGAAGAAGAAAAAGTGAAGAAAGAGAAGCAGAAGAAGAAGAAGAAGAAGAAGAAGAAGAAGAAGATGAAGAAGAAGAAGAGGAAGAAGAATAAGAACATGAAGAAGTAGTAGTAGAAGAAGAGGAAGGAGAAAAGGAATAATAATAAGAAGAAGAAGAAAAAAAGAAGAGAAAGAAAAAAAGAAGAAATGAAGAGGAAGAAGAAGAAGAAGAAAGTGAAGTAGTGGAAGAGGAAGAAAAAGATGATGAGGAAGACAAAGAAGAAAAA
>JAIUJO010001298.1:95000-102500 GCA_023846275.1 Vanilla planifolia
AACAAGAAGAAGAAGAAGAAAGAAAAAGAAGTAAAAAGAAGAAGGAGAAGAAGAAGAAGAAGAAGAAGAAGAAGAAGAAAGAAGAAGAAGAAGATGAAAGAATAAAGAAAGAAGAAGCAGAAGAGGAAGAAGAAGAGGAAGATGATGATGATGATGAAGAAGAAGTAGACGAAGTAGAAGAAGTAAAAGAAGAAGAAGATGATGATGATGATGAATAATAATAATAATAATAAGATGATGATGATGATGAAGAAGAGGAAGAAGAAGAAGATGAAGAAGAAGAAGATGAAGAAGTAGTAGAAGAAGAAGATGAAGAAGTAGTAGAAGAAGAAGATGATTAAGATTTAGAAGAAGAAGAAAAAAAAGAAGAAGAAGAAGATGGAGAAGAAGAAGAGGAAGAAGAAGAAGAAGGGGAAGAAGAAGAAGAAGAAGAAGAAAAGGAGGAAGAAGAAGAAGAAGAAGGAGGAATAGAAACAAGAGGAGGAGAAGAAGGAGAAGAAGAAGAAGAAGAAGAAGAAGAAGTAGAAAAAGTAGTCGTAGTTGAAGAAGATGAAGAAGAAGATAATGATGAAGAAGAAAAGGGTAAAGAATAAGAAGTACAAGAAGAAGAAGAAGAAGAGAAAGAAGAAGGAGAATATGAAGATGAAGAAAAAGAAGAAGAGGAAGAAGAAAAAGAAAGAGAAGAAGAAATAGGAGAAGAAGAATAAGTCGAAGAAGAAGAAGGAGAAGAAGAAGAAGAGAAAGATGATGGAGGAGAAGAAGAACATGAAGACAAAGAAAGAGTAGAAGAAGAAGTAGAAGAAGGAGAAGAGGTAGATGAAGAAGAAGGATAAGAATGAGAAGAAGTGGAAGAAGACAAAGAAGAAGAAGAAGAAGAAGAAGAAGAAGTTGAAGATGAAGAAAAGAAGAAGTTGAAGGCAAAGAAAAAGAAGAAGTTGTAGTAATAGAAGAAGAAGAAGAAGAGGAAGAAGAAGACAAAGAAGGAAAAGACGAAAAAGACAAAGTGAAGAAGAAGTAGTAGAAGAATAAATAAATGAAGAAGATTAAGAAGAAGATGAAGAACAGGTACAAGAAGAAGAAATGAAGAAGATGGAGAAAAAGAGGAAGGAGAAAAAGGCAGGAATAAAAAAAGAAGGAAAAGAAGAAGAAGAAGAAGAAGAAGAAGAAGAAAAAGAAGCAGAAGAAGAAGAAGAAGAAGAAGAAGAAGAAGAAGAAGAGAAGAAAAAGATGATGAAGATGAAGAAGAAGAAGTAGAAGTAGAAGCTGAAGAACAAGAAGATGATGAACAGGAGGAAGAAGAAGAAGAAGAAGAAGGAGATGAAGAACAAGAACAAGAAGAAGAAGAAGAAGAGGAAGAAGAAGATGAAGATGAAGAAAAAGTGGAAGAAGAAGATGAAGAAAAAGAAGAAGAAGAAGATGAAGAAGGAGAATAAGAACAATAATGATAATAAGAATAAGAATAAGAACGAGAAAAAGTATAAGAAGAAGAAGAAGGACGAGGAGATGGTGGTGAAGATGAAGAAAAAGATGTAAAAGAAGTAGAAGTAGAGAAAGAACAAGAAGAAGAAGAAAAAGACAAGGAAAAGAAGGAAATGAAGGAGAAGAAGATGTTGAAGAAGAAGAAATAGAAGAAGAAGAAGAAGAAGAAGAAGTTGATGATGATGATTATGAAGAAGAAGATGAAGCAGAGAAAGAAAAAGAAGAAGTAGAAGAAGAAGAAGGAAAGAAAGAAGATGTAGAAAAGCAGAAGAAGAAGATGATGAAGAAGAAGAACGAGAAGAAAATGAGGAATAAGAAGAGGAAGAAGAAGCAGAGGAAGAAAATGAAGTAGTAGAAGAAGTAGAAGAAGAAGAAGAAGAAGGAGAAGAAGTAGAAGAAGAAAAGAAAAAGAAGAAGAAGAAGAAGAAGAAGAAGAAGAAGAAGATGATGATGATGAGGAAGAAGAAGAAAAAGAGGACAAAGAAGAAGTTGAAGAAGAAGATGAATAATAATAGGAAGTAGAAGAAGCTAAGGAAGATGAAGAATAACAAGAAAAAAAGAAGAAGAAGTACAAGTCAAAAAAGAAGAAGAAGATGAAAAAGAAGACAAAGTAGAAGGAGAAGAAGAAAAAGATGATGAAGATGAAGAAGAGGAAGAAGAAAAAGAAAAAAAAGTTTATGACAGAGAAGAAGAAGAGAAAAGAAGAAGAACAAGAAGAAAAAGAAGAAGAACAAGAAGAAGAAAAAGTTAAAGACAAAGAAGAAGAAGCAAAAGAAGAAGAAGAAGAAGAAGAAGAAGAACAAGGAGTAGAAGAAGAAGAAGAAGGCGACAAAAAAGAAGTAGAAGAGGAAGAAGAAGAAGAAGAAGAAGAGGAAGAAGATGATGGAGAAGAAGAAGCTGAAGAAGAAAAAGAAGAAGAAGAACAAGAACAACAACAAAAAGAAGGAGAAGAAGATATAGAAAAAGAAGAACAAGAAGAAGAAAAAGAAAAAGAAAAAGAAAAAGAAGAAGAAGAATAAAGAGAAGAAGGAGAAGAAGGCAAAGAAAAAGAAGAAGAAGAAAAAAAAGGTGTAGAAAAAGAAAAAGAAGAAGAAGTAGAAGAAGAAGGAGAGAAGAAGAAGATGAACAAGAAGAAAAGAAGAGGGCAAAGAAGAAGAAGACAAAAGAGTCATCGAAGAAGTGGAAGAAGAAGTAGAAGAAGAAGAGGAAGCAGAAGAGAAGAAGAGGAAGCAGAAGAGAAGAAGAGGAACAAGAAGAAGAAGAAGAAGAAGAAGAAGATGGAGAAAATAATGAAGAAGAATAAGATGATGATAATTATGATGAAGTAAAAGGAAAAGAAGAAAAAGGCAAAGGAAGAGAAGAAGAAAAAGAAAAAGGAGAAGAAGAAGAAGAAGAAAAAGACGAAGAAGAACACGAAGAGGGAGAAGAAGAAGAAGAAGAAGAAGAAGGAGAAGAAGAAGAAGAAGAAGGTAAGAAGAAGAAGAAGAACGAGAATAAGATGAAGAAGAAGAAGTAGAGGAAGTGGAACAAGGAAAAGAAGAAGAAGGAAGAGGAGAAGAAGAAGAAGAAGAAGTAGGAGAAGAAGAAGTAAAAGAAGATGAAGAAGAAGAATAAGAAGAATAAGATGAAGAAGAGGAAGAAGAATTTGAAGAAGAAGAGAAAGATGTTGAAGATAGCGAAATAGAAGAGTAGGAAGTAGAAGGCGAAGAAGAAGGAGAAGAACAACAACAAGAAGAAGGAGAAGATGAAGATGAAGGAGAAAAAGAAGAAGCAAAAGAAGAATAACATGAAGAAGAAGATGGTGAAGAAGAAGGAAAAGAAGAAGAAGAAGAAGAAGAAGAAGAAGAATGAGAAAAAGAAGAAGAAAAAGAAGAATAACACGAAGAAAAAGAAGGTGAAGAAGCAGGAAAAGAAGAAGAAGAAGAAGAAGAAGAAGAAGAAGAAGAAGAAGAAGAAGAATAAGAAGAAGAAGGAGGGGGAGGAGAAGAAGAACAAAAAGAAGGTGAAGATGAAGAAGAAGAGGAAGAAGGAAAAGTTGAAGAAGGAGAAGAAGAAGAAAATGAAGAAGAAAAAGAAGATGAAAAAGAAGAAGAAGACGAAGAAGAAGAAGAAGATGGAGGAGATGATGAAGAAGAAGAAGAAGTGTAAGAAGGCGAAGAAGAAGAAGAAGAAGAAGACGAAGAAGAATAAAAAGAGGAAGACGAAGAGGAAGAAGAAGAAGAAGTAGTAGTAGTAGTAGAAGAAGAATTAGAAGGAGAAGAAAAAGAAGAAGACTTTGACGAGAATGAAGAAAGAAAGAAGGCGAGGGAGAAGAGGAAGCTAAAGATGAAGAATAAGAAGAAGGAAAAGAAGAAGAAGAGGTAGAGGAAAAAGAGTCAAACAAAGATGAAGAAGAAGAAGATGATAATGATAAAGGAGCTGAAGAAGAAGAAGAAGAAGAAGAAGAAGAAGAGAAGAAGAAGAAGAAGAAGAAGAAGAAGAAGAAAAAGAAAAAGAAGAAGAAAAAAAGAAGGGAAAGAATAATAAGAAAATGAGGATGAAGAAGAATGAGAATAAGAAGAAGGAGAAGAAGAATGAGAAGAAGAAAAGAAGAAGAGGAAGAAGAAGAAGAAGAAGAAGAAGAAAAGAAGAAGAAGAAGAAGAAGGGAGAAGAAGTGAAGGCAGTAGGAGTCGAAGAATAAGAAGAAGAAGAAGGAGAAGAAGAAGATTGAGAAGAAGAAGAAGCAGAAGAAGAAGATGAAGAAGAAGAAGAAGAAGTTGAAGAAGAAGAAGAAGAAGAAGAAGAAGACGAAGAAGTAGACAAAGATGAGGAAGACGAAGAAGGTAAATATGAAGAAGTCGAAGAAAAAGAAAAAGATGGAGACAAAGAAAAAGAATAAGAAGAAGAAGAGGAAGAAGAAGATGTTGAAGAAGAAGAAAACGAAGAAGAAGAAGAAGAAGAAGAAGAAGAAGAAGAAGAAGAAGAAGAAGAAAATGAAGATGAAGAAGGAGTAGAATATGATGATGACGAAGAAGAAGAAGAGGAGGAATAACAACAACAATAATAACAATAATAATAAGAAAAAGAAGAAGAAGAAGTTGAAGAAGAAGAAGAAGAAGAAGACAAAGAAAAGAAGAAGAAGAAGAAGAAGTAGAAGTAGTAGAAGAAGAACAAGAGGAGGAAGAAGAAGGTGTTGATGAAGAAGATTAAGAAGAGGAAGAAGAAGGAGAAGTAGTAGAAGAATAAGAAGAATAAGAATATGAAGAAGAAGAAGGAGAAGAAGCAAAAGAAGAAGAAGAAGAAGAAGATACAGAAGAGGAAGAAGAAGAAGAAGGAGTAGAAGAAGAAAGAGGAGAAGAAGAAGAAGAAAAAAGAGGGAGGAGAAGAAAAGGATGAAGAAGAATAAGAAGAAGAAGAAGAAGTTGAAGAAAAAGAAGAAGAAAAAACTAAGAAGAAGAATAAGAATAAAGAGACCATGAAGAAGAAAATGAAAAAAATAGGAAGAAGACAAAGAAGAAGAAGAAGAAGAACAAGAAGAAGAAGATGAAGAAGAAGAAGAACAAGAAGACGAAGAAGAAGAAGAAGTAGAAGATGACGATAAAGAGGGAGAAGAACAACAATAATCTGCAAAAGAAAAAGAAGAAGAAGAAGAAGAAGAAGAAGAAGAAGAAGAAAAAGAAGAAGAAGAAGAACAAAAAGAAGAAGAAGAAGGAGAAAAAGACGAAGAAGAAGAAGACGACAAAGAATATCAAGATGAACAAGCAGAACAAGAAGAAGGAGAAGAAGAAGAAGAAGAACAAGAAGAAGATGATGATGATGAAAAAGAAGTAGTATAACCAGGAGAAGGAGTAAAAGAAGAAGGCAAAGAAGAAGAAGAAGAAGATAAAGAGTAAGACGAAGTTGCACAAAATGAAGAAGAAGAAGTAGATAATGAAGAAGAAGTATACATAGAAGAAGAAGAAGATGAAGAAGAAGATTACGATTAAGAAGTAGAAGAAGAAGACGAAGAAGAAGAAGAAGGAGAAGAAGATGAAGATGATGAAGGAGAAAATCAAGCAGAGAAAGGCAAAGAAGAGGAAGAAAAGAAGAAGAAGAACAAGATAAAGGCAAAGAGGAAGTTGAAGAAGAATTTGAAGAAGTAGAAGAAGAAGAAGAAGAAGAAGGAGAATAAGAAGGAGATGATGATGATGATGAAGTAGAGGAAGAAGAAGATGAATAGGAAGGGGAAATAGACGAAGAAGAAGAAGAAGCAGAAGAAGAATAAAAAGAAGAAAAAGAAGGAGAAGGAGAAGGAGATGAAGAAGAATTAGAAGAAGAAAAGAAGAAGAAGAAGAAGAAAAGATGAAAATGAAGAAGAAGAACAACAAGAAGAAGAAAACAAAGTAGAAGAAGAACAATAGCAAAAAGAAGAAGAAGAAGAAGTAGAAGAAGAAGAAGAGGAAGAAGAAAAAGAAGAATAGGAAGGAGAAGAAGAGGAGGAAGAAGAAGAAGAAATGAAAGAAGAAGAAAAAGAAGAAGAAAAACTAGAAGAAGATGAAAAAGAGGAAGAAAAAATAAAAAGAAGAAGATGAAGAAGAAGTAAATGACAAAGAAGAGAAAATAGAAGAAGAAAAGAAGAAGAAGAAGAGGATTAAGAAGATGACGAAGAAGAAGGCGAAGTTGAAGAAGAGGAAGAAGAAGAAGTTGTAGAATAAGTAGATATAGAAGAAGAAGAAGAAGAAGAAGAAGAAGATGATGATGATGAAGAAGAAGAAGAAGAAGAACGAGAAGAAGAAGAAGAAAAAGTAGAAGTAGAATAAGAAGAACAAGAAAAAGAAGAAGATTACGAAGAAGAAGAAGAGAAAGATGAAGAAGAGGAAGGAAAAGAAGAAGAAGGAGAAAATGAAGGAGAGGAATGCAAAGAAGAGGTTGAAAAGAAGAAAAAGAGGAAAAAAGCAAACAGGATGAAGAAGAATTTGAAGAAAAAGTAGAAGAAGAATAAGAAGAAGATGATGATGATGATGATGATGATGAAGTAGGAGAAGAATATGAAGAAAAAAAGAAGAAGCAGAACAAGAAGAGGAAGAGGAAGAAGAAGAATAAGAGGAAGAAAAAGAAGGACAAGAAGATGAAGAAGAATAAGAAGAAAAGAAGAAGAAGAAGATGAAGAAGTAGAAGAAGAAGAAGAAAAGACAAAAATGAAGAAGAAGAATAACAAGAAGTAGAAAACGATGAAAGAGAAGAAGAAGAAGAAGAAGAAGAAGAGCAAAAAGAAGAAGAAGATGAAGATGAAGAAGAAGAAGAGGAAGAAGAAGAAGAGCAAGAAAAAGAAGAAGAAGAAGAAGAAGAAGAAGAATAAGAAAACAAAGAATAAGAAGAAGATGACGAAAAAGAAGTAGAAGAAGAAGTAGTAGTAGAAGAAGAAGACAAAGAAGAACTTGAAGCTAAAGAATAAGATGAATAATAAGAAGAGGTGAAGAAGTAGAGGAAGAAGGAGAAAAAGAAGAAAAGGAAGAAGAACAAGAAGATATCGAAGAAGATGAAGTAGAAGGAAACAATGAAAAAGAAAACAAAAAAGAGGAAGAAGAAGAAGGCGAAGACGAAGAAGAAAAAGAAGAAGAAGATGAAGAAGAAGAATAATAATAATAATAATAAGAAGAAGACAAAGGAGAAGAAGAAGATGAAGAACGAGGAGGAGGAGGAGAAGGAGGTGGAGGAGGAGGAGAAGAAGGAGAAGAAGAAGAAGAAGAAGAAGAAGTACGAGGAGAAGAAGAAGGAGAAGAAGATGGGGAAAGAAAAGAAGTAGAAGAAGAAAGGGGAGAAGAAGATAAAGAAGTAGAAGAAGAAGATGTTGATGACAAATAAGTAGAAGAAGAAGACAAAAATGATGAAGACAAAGAAGTAGAAGTAGAAGTAGAGGAAGAAGAAGAAGAAGAAGATGATGAAGAAGAAGAAGAGGAAGAAGAAGAAGAAAAACAAAAGGAAGAAGATACGAAGAACTAGAAGAAGAACAACAAGACGGAGAAGAAGAAGAAGAAGAAGAAGAAGAAAAAGAAGAAGAA
>JAIUJO010001298.1:105000-120000 GCA_023846275.1 Vanilla planifolia
GATTAAGAGGAGCAAGAAAAGGACAAAGAAGAAGGAGAAGAAGAAGAAGAAGAAGAAAAAGAGGAAGAAGAGGAAGAACAAGAAGAACATGATGATGATGAACAAGAAGAAGAAGAAGAAGAAGAAGAAAAAGGAGAAGAAGAAAAAGAATAAGAAGATGACTATGATGAAAAAGAAGAAGTAGAAGGAGAAGATGAGAAGATGAAGAGGAATAAGAAGAAGAAGAAGAAGAAGAAGATGATGATGATGAGAAAGAGGAAGAAATAAAAGAAGAAGAAGAAGATGATGACATAGAAGAAAAAATATGAAGATGAAGAGGAAGCAGAAGATAATGAAGAAGAAGAAGAAAAATAAGAAGATATGGAAGAGGAAGAAGAAGAAGAACAACAAGAAAAAGAAGTAGAAGAAGAAGAAGATAAAGAAGGGGAATAACAAGAAGGAGAAAAAGGAGATGGAGAAGAACAAGAAGAAGAAGAGGAAAAAGAAGAAGAAGAAGAAGAAGAAGAAGGAGAAGAAGAAGATGAAGTAGAAGACGAAGAACAAGAAGAAAAAGAAAAAGGACATGAAGAAGAAGGAGGAGAAGGAGGAGGAGGAGGAGAAGAAGAAGAAGAAGAAGAAGAAGAAGAAGAGGATGAAGAAGATGAAGGAATAGAAGAAGAAGACGAAGTAGAAGAAGAAGAAGAAGAAGATCAAGAAGGATAAAAAGATTAAGAATAAGAATAAGAAGAAGAAATTGAAGTAGAAGAAGTTAGATAAGAAAGATAACAAGACTAAGAGGAAGAAGAAGCGGAAGGAGGAGAAGAAAGGGAATAAGAAGAAGAAGAAGAAAATAAAGTAGTAGTAGTAATAGAAGAAGAAGAAGAAGAAGAAGAGGAAGGGGAAGGAGATGGACAAGATGAAGAAGTAGAAGAAGAAGATGAAGAAGAAGAAGTAAATAATGAAAAATAAGAAGAAGGAAAAGGAGAAGAAGAATATGAAGTAGAAGACGAAGAAGAAGAAGAAGAAGATGAAGACGAAGAAGAAGAAGAAGAACACAAAGGAGAAGAAGAAGAAGAAGAAGAAGAAGAGGAAGAAGATGGAGACGAAGAAGAAGAAGAAGGAGACGAAGAAGAACAGGAAGAAGAAGAAGAAGATGAGGACAAAGAAGAAGACGAAGGCTAAGAAGAGGAAGAAGAAGAAGAAGAAGAAGATGAAGAAGAGAAGAAGAAGAAGAAGTAGAAGAAAAAGTAGTTGATGAAGAAGAAGAAGAAGAAGAAGAAGAAAAAGAAGAAGAATAAGAAGAATAAGGAGCAGGAGAAGAAGAAGAAGAAAAAGAAGAAGAAAAAGAAGAAGGAAAAAAAGGAGGGGGAGAAGAAGGAGAACAAGAAGAATATGAAGAAGAAGGAGAAGAAGAATTAGAAGAAGAAGATGAAGAAGTAAAAGAAGAAGAAGAAGAAGAAGAAAAAGAAGAAGATGATGAAGAGGTAGAAGACAAAGAAGTGGAAGTAGAAGAAGACAAAAATAAAAAGAAGAGAGAAAAATAAGTAGAAGAAGACAGAAAAAAAGAAGAAGAAGAAGATGGAGAACAAGAATGAGAAGAAGAAGAAGATGATGATTATGAACGAGAAGTCAGAGAAGAAGAAGAAGAAGAAGAAGAAGAAGAAGAAAAGGAAGATGATGAAGAAAATGAGGAAGAAGAAGTCGAACAAGAAGAAGAAGAAGAAGAAGAAGAAGAAGAAGAAAACTAGAAGAAGAAGAAGAAGACGAAGAAGTAGAAGAAGAAGAAGCAGAAGATGAAGATGAAGAAGAAGAAGAATAAGATGAAGAAGAAGAAGAAGAAGATGAGGAAGAAGAACAATTCGAAGAAGGAGAAGATGAAGAAGGTGAAGAAGAGGACGACGAAGAAGAGGAACAGGAAGAAGTAGAAGAATAAGAACAATAACAAGAAGAAGAAGGCAAAGAAGAAGAAAAAGAAGAAAAAGAAGAAAAAGATGATGAAGAAGAATTAGAAAAGGAAGGAGAAGAAGAAAAAGTAGAAGAATAACAAGAAGTAGAAGAAGTCGAAGAAGAAGAAGAAGAAGTAGAAGAAGAAGAAGAGGAGGAGGAAGAAGATGGAGTAAGAGAAGGATGAGGAGAAGAAGAAGTAGAAGAGAAAGGGGAAGCAGAAGAAGACGAGGAAGAAGAAGAAGGAGAAGAAGAAGAAGAAGAGGAAGAGAAAGAAGGCAAAGAAGAAAAAAGAGAAGAATAAGAAGAAGAAAAAAACAAGAACAAGAGGAAGAACAAGAAGTTGAAGAAAAGTAAGAAGAAGAAGAAGAAAAAGTAGAAGAAGAAGAAGAATGTGACGAAGAAGAAGATTATGAAGAAGAAGAAGAACATGAATGAAAGAAAGAAAAAGAAGAACAAGAATAAGAAGATGAAGAAGATGAAAAAGTTGAAGAACATGGATAGGACGATGAAGAAGAAGAAGACAAAGAAGTAGAAGATGAAGTAATAAAAGAAAAAGAAGACAAAGAACATGGAGAGGAAAGAGAAGAAAAACAAGAAGAAGAAGAAGAGGAAGAGGAAGAAGATGAAGAAGAAGATGAAGAAGAATAAGGAAAGAAAGAAGAAGAAGAAAAAAAGAAAAAGGAGGAGATTAAGAAGAAGAAGGCAAAGAAGAAAGGGAACTAGAGGAAGAAGAAGAAGAAAAAGAAGAAGAAGATAAAGAAGAAAAAGAAGTAGAAGAAGAAGAACAAAAAGAGCTAGAAGAAGAAGATGCATATGAAGAAGAATAGGAAGAAGAAGATGAGGAAGAAGAAGAAGATGAAGAAGAAGAAGAAGAAGACGATGATGAATAAGAAGAAGAGTTAGAAGAGAAGCAGAAGAAGAATAAAAAGGAGAAGAAGAACAAGAAGAAGTAGAAGAAAAAGTAAAAAAGAGAAAAAGAAGAAGGGGAGGAAAAGAAGAAGGAAAAAAAAGTAATAGAAGAATATGAATAAGAAGAAGAAGAAGAAGTAGAATGAGGAGAAGGAGGTGGAGGGGGAGAGGAAGAAGAAGAAGTACGAGAAGAAGGAGGAGAAGAAGAAGAAAAAGTGGAAGAAGACAAAGAAGAAGAAGGAGAAAAAAAATGTTAGAAGAAGAAGAAGACAAAGAAAAAGAAGTAGAAGAAGGAGAACAACAAGAATGAGGAGGAGATGATGAAGAAGAAGAAGAATAAGAAGACGAAAAAGAAGTTGAAGAACAAGAGCAAGAAGAAGAAGTGGAAGAAGAAGAATAAGAAAAAGAAGAAGAAATTGATGAAGAAGAAGACAAAGAAGAAAAAGAAGAAGAAGAAGAAGTTGAAGAAGAAGAAGATGTTGAAGAAGAAGAGGAAAAAGGAAAAGAAAAAGGAGAAGAAAAAGAAGAAGAAAAAAAAGAAATAAAAGAAGAAGAAGAAGAAGAAGAAGAAGAAGAAGAAGATGATGATGATGATGAAGAAAAAGCAAACGAAGAAGATGAAGATCAAGGAGAAGAAGAAGAAGAAGAGGTAGAAAAAGAAGAAGAAAATAAACAAGAAGACAAAGTAGAGGAAGGCGAAGAAGACAAAGAAGAAGAAGAAGACTAAGAAGAAGAAAAAGAATGAGATGAAGAAGAAAAAATAAGATGAATTAGAATCAGAAGAAGAGGAAGAAGAAGAAAAAGAAGCCATAGAATGAAAAGAAGAAGGTGTAGAAGAAGTGGAACAAGAAAAAGATGAAAAAGGTATAGAAAATGAAGACGAAAAAAAGAAAGAAGAAGACAAAAAAGAAGAAGGCAAAGAAGAAGAAGAAGATCATCAGGATGAAGAAGAACAAGAAGAAGAAGAAGAAGAAAGTAGAAGAAGATCAAGAATATGAAGAAGAAGAAGATGAAGATGAAAGAGAAGAAGTAGAAGAAAAAGAAAAAGAAGAAGATAAGGAAGAAGAAGAAAAGAAGAAAAAGAAGTCGAATATGATGATGATGAAGAAAAAGAAGAACAAGAAGAAGATGAAGTAGAAGAAGAAGAAGAAGAAGAAGTAAATAAAGATGAACAAAAAGAAGAAGAAGAAGAACTAGAAGAAGAAGATGGCGAATAAGAGGTAAAAGAAGAAAAGAAGAAGAAGAAGAAGTTGAAGAAGAAGAAAAGAACAAGAGTAGAAGAGGAAGAAGATGAATAAGCTGAATAAGAAGGAGAAGAAGAAGAAGAAGGAGATGATGACAAAGGAGAAGAAGACGAAGAAGAAGATGAAGAAGAGGAGAAGATAAAGAAGAATTAGAAGAAGAAGAAGAAGGAGAAGTAGGAGAAGATGAAGGAGAAGGAGAAGAAGAAGAAGAAGCAGAAGAAGACGAGGAAGATGAAGAGGAGAAAGAAGGAGAAGAAGGGAAGAAGAAGAAGAAGAAGAAGAGGAAGAAGAAGAAGAAGTGGACGAAGAAGTACAAGACGAAGAAGAGGAAGATGAATATGATGGAGAAGAAGGAGAAGAAGGAGAAGGAGAAGGAGAAAAAGAAGAAGACAAAGAAGAAGAAGAAGTGGAAGAAGAAAAAAGAAAAAGAAGAAGAAGATGGTGAAGAAGCAGAAGAAGAAGTTGAAGAAGAAGAAGACAAAGAAGATGCTGAAGAAGAAGATGAAAAAGAAGAAGAGGTTGAAGATGGAAACGAAGAAGAAGAAGAAGAAGGAGGACTAGAAGAAGAAGAAGAAGAAGGCAAAAAAGAAGAAGAAGAAGTAGAAGAAGAAGAAGAAGGCTAAGAAGGGGAAGAAGGAGAAGAACAAGAAGAAGAAAAAGAGAAGAAGTAGTAGAAGAAGAAGTAGTAGATGATGAAGAAGACAAAGAAGAAGAAGAAGAAGAAGAAGAAGTAGAAGAATGAGAAGAATAACAAGGAGGAGGAGAAGAAGAAGAAGGGAAAGAAGAATAGAAAGAAGAAGGCAAAAAGAAGAAGGAGGTGAGAAGAAGAATAAG
Source organism: Vanilla planifolia (assembly GCA_023846275.1). NCBI lineage: Eukaryota > Viridiplantae > Streptophyta > Magnoliopsida > Asparagales > Orchidaceae > Vanilla > Vanilla planifolia. The sequence continues at coordinate 109,914 of JAIUJO010001298.1, forward strand.
AAGAAGAAGGACAAGAAGAAGAAGAAGGAGAACAAGAATTAGAAGAAGAAGATGAAGAACGAAAATAAGTAGAAGAAGAAGACAAAGAAGAAGAAAAAGAAGAAGAAGAAGAAGTATAAGAAGACAAAGAAGTGGAAGAAGAGGAAGACAAAAAAGAAGAAGAGAGAGAAAGAAGAAGACGAAGAAGAAGAAGAAGAAGATGAAGAAGAAGAAGAAGAAGATGATGAAGAAGATGGAGAACAAGAACGAGAAGAAGAAGAAGATGATGATGATGGAGATGTAAGAGAAGAAGAACAAGAACAAGAAGAAGAAGAAAATAAAGAGGAGGAAGAAGTTGAAATAGAAGAAGAAGAAGAAGATGCAGAAGAAGAAATAATACTAATAGAATTAGAAGAATAATAAGAAGAAGATGTAGACGAAGAAAAAGAAGAAGAAGAAGAAGAAGAAGAAGAAGAAGAACAATAAGAAGAAGAAGGCAAAAAAGAGGAAGAAGAAGAAGAATAAGAACAAGAAGAAGAAGAAAATGAAGAAGAAGAAGAAGAAGTAGAAGAAGAACAAAAAGAAGTAGAAGCACAAAAAGAAGAAGAAGAAGATGATGAGGAGGAAGAAGATGAAGGAGTAAGAGAAAGAGGAGGAGAAGAAGAAGTAGAAGAGAAGAGGAAAAAGAAGAAGAAGACAAAGAAGAAGAAGAAGAAGAAAGGAAGAGAAAGAAGAAGAAGAAGAACAAAAATAGGACCAAGAGGAAGAACAAGAAGTAGAAGAAGAACAAGAAGAAGAAGACGAAGAAGAAGAAAAAGAAGAAGAACACAAAGAAGACGAAAAGGAAGAGGAAGAAGAAGAAGAAGAAGAACATGAAGAAGAAGATGAAGAAGAGCAAAAGGAAGAAGAGGAAGAGAAAGGACAAGAAGATAAAGAAGTAGAGATGAACTAATAGAAGGAGAAGATGAAGATGAAGACGAGGAAGAAGAAGAACAAGAAGAAGAAGACGAAGATGAAGAAGAAGAGGATGAAGAAGAAGAAAAGGAAGAAGAAGAAGATGAATTAGAAGAAGAGGAAGAAGTAGAAGTCAAAGAAGAATAAGGAGAGTAAGAAGATGAAGAAAACAGTGAAGAAGAAGAAGATGTGCAAGAAGAAGTAGTAGTAGCAGAAGAAGAATGACAAAATGAAGAAGAAGAGAAGGTGATGATTAAGAGAAGAAGTGGAAAATGATGAAGAAGGAGAAGAAGAAGAACAAGAAGAAGAAGAGAAAAAATATGAAGAAGAAGAAGAAGAAGAAGAAGAAGATGAAGAAAAAGAAGAAGAAGAAGAAGAAGAAGAAGAAGAGAAATAAGAAGATGATGAAGAAAGAGGAGAATAAGAAGAAGAAAAAGAAGACGAAGAAAAGAAGACGAAGAAAAGAAGAAGAAGAAGAAGAAGATGATGATGATGAAGAAAAGAGGAGGAGGAAGAAGAAGAAGAAGAAGAAGAAGAAGAAGAAGAAGAAGAAACAGAAGAAGAAGAAAAAGAAAGAGAAGAAGAAGCAGAAGAAGAACAAGAAGAAGAAGAATAACAAGAAAAAGAGAAAGAAGAAGAAGTAGATGAAGAAGAAGAACTCGAAGAAGTAGAAGAATAAGAAGAAGAAGAAGAAGAAGAAGAAGAAGAAGAAATAGATGAAGAAGAAGAACAAGAAGAAGATGAAAATAAGATGAAGAAGAAGAAGAAAAAGAAGATGATGATGATGATGGAGAAGAAGAAAAAGAAGAGGAAGAAGATGAAGAAAGAGGAGAAGAAGGAGGAGGAGGAGGAGGAGAAGAAGAAGAAGAAGAAAATGAATAAGAAGAAGAAGAGAAAGAGGAAGAAGAAGAAGAAGAAGAAGTACAAGAAGAAGAAAAAGACGAAGAAGTATATGAAGAAGAAGAAGAAGAACAAGAAGAAGAAAAATAGGAAGAAAAAGAAGAAGAAGATGAAGACAAAGAAGAAGAAGAAGAAGAAGAAGAAAAAGAAGAAGGATAAGAAGAAGAAGATGATGATGATGAAGGAGAAGTAGAAAATGAAGAAGAAGACGAAGAAGAAAAGGAAGAAGAAAAAGAAAAGTAGAAGCTAAAGAAGAACAAGGAGAACAAAAAGAAGAATGAGAAGAAAAATATGAAGATTAAAAATAAGAAGAAATAGATGGGCAAAATGAAGAAGAAGAAGAAGAAGAAGAAGAAGATGTAGAAGAAAAAAAAGAAGATGAAGTAGAGGAAGGGGAAGAAGAAGAAGAAGAATAATAAAAAGAAGAAAAAGAAGAAGAAGAAGAAGAAGAAGAAGAAGAAGAAGAAGAAGGAGAAAGAGAAGAAGAAGAAGAAGAACATGAAGAGGATGAAAGAGTAGAAGAGGAAAATGAGGAAGAATGGCAGATCAAGAAGAAGAATAAAAGGTAGTAGTAATAGTAGCAGTAGAAGAAGAAAAAGAAGAAGAAGAAGAAAAGGAAGAAAAAAAGAAGGCAAGGAAAAAGAAGAAGAGGAAGAAATTGAAGAAGAAGAAGAAGAAGAAGAAAAAGAATAAGAAGAAAAAGAAGAAAAAGAAGAATAAGAAGAAGAAGAAGAAGAAGGAGAAGAAGACGAAGAAGGAGAAGAAGTTGAAGAAGGAGGAGAAGAAGAAGATGATGATGAAGACAAAAGAGAAGAAGAAGAAGAAGAAGAAGAGGATGAAGATGATGAAGAAGAAGGAGAAAAAGGAGGAGGAGAAGAAGAAGAGCAGAAGGAAGAAGAAGAAGAAGAAAAGAAGTAGAAGAAGGAGAAGAATAAGAAGACGAAGAAGAAGAGGAAGTAAAAGAATAAGATGAAGAAGAAGAAGTAGAATAGGAAGAAGGAGGAGAAGAAAAATAAACAAAAGAAGAAAAGATGAAGAAGAAAAAGAAGAAGAAGAAGACGTAGAAGAAGAAGGAGAAGAAGTGCAATGAGAAAAAGTCAAAGAAGGAGAAAGAGAAGAAGAAGATGGAGAAGATGGAAAAGGCAATGATTATGATGAAGAAGAAAAGATGGAGAAGAAGAAGATAAAGAAGAAGAAGAAGAAGAAGAAGTAGATGACGAAGAAGAAGAAGATGAAGGAAGATGTAAATAAGAAGAAGAAGAAGAAGAAGAAAAAGAAGAGGAGAAGAACAAGAAGAGGAAGACTAAGAAGAGGAGGAAGAAGAAGAAAGAGAAGAAGAAGAAGATGACGATGATGATGATGAAGAAGAAGAACACAAAAAGGGTGGACAAGTAGAAGAAGAAGAAGTAGAACAAGAAAAAGAACAAGATGAAGAAAAGATGACAAAAAGGAACAAAAAGAAGAACAAGAAGAAGAAAAAGAAAATAAGGAAGAAGAAGAAGAAAAAGAAGAAGAAGACAGAGACAAGGACAAAGAAGTAGGAGACGAAGAAGAAGAAGAAGCAGTGGTTGAAGAAGAAGAAGAAGAAGGAGGAGAAGTAGAAGAAGGAGAACATGTAGTAGGAGAAGAACAAGAAGAAGAAGAAGAAGAAGAAGAAGAAGGGGAAGAGGACAAAGAAGAAGAAGAAGAAGATTAAGAAGAAGAAGAAGAAGAAGAAGAAGAAGAAGAAAAATAACTGGAAGAAGAAGATGATGAAGAAGACAAAGAAAAAGAAGCAGAAAAAGAAACAGGAAAGAAGAGGAAGTAGAAGAATAAGATGAAGAAGAGAAGGAGAATAGTAAGAAGAAGGAGAAGAAGAATAAGAAGAAGAAGAAAACAAGAAGAAGAAGAAGAAGGAGAAGAAGTAGAAGTAGAATATGAAAAAGTTAAAGAAGTTGAAGAAATAGAAGAAGAAGAAGAAGATAATGATGATGGAGTAGAAGAAGAAGAAGATGATGATGAAGAAGAAAAAGAAGATGAAAAAGTAGGACAAGAGAACGAATAAGAAGAAGAAGAAGAAAAAGAAGAAGAGGAAGAGGAAGTAGAAGATGAAGTAGTGGAAGAAGAGAAGAGGAAGAGGAAGAAGTAAAAGAAAAAGAATAAGAGGAAGAAAAAATGATGAAGTAGCAGAAGAAGAAAGAAGAAGAAGAAGAATAAGAGTAAGAAATAGAAGAAGAAGAAGAAGACAAAGAAGAAAAAGAAAAAGAAGGAGAAGAAGAAGAAGGAGAAGAAGTGGAAGAAGATGAAGGGGAAGAAGAAGAAGGAAAGAAGAAGAAGAAGAAGAAAAAGACGAAGAAAAAGAAGAAGAAGGCGAAGAAGTAGAAGAAGTAGACGAAGAACAAAAAGAAAAACAAGAAGAAGAGGAAGAAGACAAAGAAAAAGAAGAACAAGAAGAAGAAGATGAAGAAGAAAAAGAAAACAAGAAGATGACGAAGAAGAAGAAGAAGAAGAAGAAGAAGAAGAAGAGCAAGAAGAAGACGAAGAAGAAAAAGAAGAAAAGAGAAGAAGAAGAAGATGATGATGATAAAGAAGAAGGAAGTTGAAGAAGAAGACAAAGTAAAGGAAGAAGTTGAACAAGATTAAAAAGAAGAAGAAGAAGAAGGAGAAGAAGAAGAAGAAGAAGAAGAAGAAGTAGGAGAAGAAGAAGAAGAAAAAGAAGAAAAAGAAGAGAAGAAAATGAAGTAGAAGAAGAAGATGACGATGAAGAAGATGAAGAACAAGAAGAGAAAGAAGAGGAATAAGAAGAAAAAGTTGAGGAAGAAGGTGATCAAGAAGAATAAGAAGAAGAAGTTGGTGACAAAGAGGAAGAAGAAGAAGAAGACGAAGAAAAAGCAGATGAAATAGAAGAAAAAAAAGTAGAAGAAGAAAAAAAGAAGAAGATCATGAAGGAGAAGAAGAATAAGGAGGAGGAGAAGATAAAGAAGAAAAAGAAGAAGAATAAGAACGAGAAGAAGAAGGTGAAGGAGGAGGAGAAGATGAAGAAAAAGATGTAGAAGAAGTAGAGGATGAAGAAGAAGAAAAAAAAGGTTACGAAAAAGAAGAACATGAAGAAGAAGAAGGAGAAGAAGATGAAGAAGAATAAGTAGTAGAAGATAAAGAAGATGCAAAAGAAGAAAAAGAAAAGAGGAAGAAGAAGAAGAAGATGAAGAAGAAGAAGGAGAAGAAGACAAAGAAGTAGAAGAACCTGAAGATGTAGATAAAGAGAGAAGAAGAAGAAGAAGAAGATGACTAAGAAGAAAGAGAAGAAGAAAATAAAAAAGAATGATCAGAAAAAGAAGAAGACGAAGAAAAAGAAAAGGAAAAGACAAACAAGAAGAGGAGGAAGAAGAAGAAGTACAAGAAGAAGAAGAAGAAGTAGAAGAAGAAGCAAACGAAGAAGAAGAGGAAGAATAAGAAGAATAAAATGAAGAAGAGAAAGAAGAAGAAGAAGATGAGGAAGAAGAAGAAGTAGAATAAGAAGAAGAAGAAGACGTAATTGATGAAGAAGAAGAAAAAGAAGAATTAGAAGAAGAAGAAGAAGTAGAAGAAGAGAAGAAGTAGAAGAAGAACAAGAAGAGGAAGATGAATAAGGGAAACACAAAGAAGAGAAGGATGAAGAAGAAGATGATGATGATGATTATGAAAAAGAAGAAGAAGAAGACAAAAAAAAAGAAGCAGAAGTAGAATTAGAAGAAGAAAAAGAAGAAGAAAATAAAGAAGAAGAAGAAGAAGAAGATGATGAAGAAGAAGAACATGAAGAGGATGATAGAGAATTATAATAATAATAATAAGAGGAAGAAGGAGAAGAAGAAGAAGAAGAAGTAGAAGAAGTAGAGGAACAAAGAGAAGGAGACGAAGAAGAAGAAGACATTGATGATGATAAAGAAGAGTAAGGAGAGGACTTTGATGATGATGAAGAAGAAAAAGTTAATGAGGAAGAGGAAGAAGATGAAGAGGATGAGGAAGAAGAAGAAGAAGAAGAAGACCATGAAGAGGAAGAAGATGAAGAAGAGGAAAAGTAGAAGTTAAAGAAGAAGAAGAAGAAGAAGAAGAAGAAGGAAGAGGAGGAGGAGACCAAATTCATGAGGGTTTCATTATTGAATCGCTTTCGAACGGTATGTTCCGAGAACAAGGTGAAAAAGATTAAGTAGAAGAAGAAGAGAAGAAGAAGAAGAGGAAGAGGAAAAAAGGAGAAGAAGAAGAAGAAGAAGAGAAGAAGAACAAGAGGAAGAGGAAGGAGAAGAATAAGACAAAGTGGAAGAAGATGAACAAGTTGAAGAAGAAGAAGCAAAAAAAGAAGAATAATAATAATAACAATAATAATAATAATAATAAGTAGAGGAAGAAGAAGAAGTAGAAGAAGAAGAAGTTGAAGAAGAAGAAGACAAAGAAGAAGAAAAAGAAGAAGAAGAAAAAGAAGAAGGAGATGAAGATTAAACGAAAGAAGAAGAAGAAGGAGAAGAAGAAAAGGTAGTAGTAGTAATAACAGAAGAAGAAGAAGAAGATAGAGGAAGAAATACAAGAAGAAGAAGAAGAAGAGGAAGAAGGAGAATAATAATAATAATTATAAGAAGAAGAAGACGAAGAAGAAGAAGAAAGAAAAGAAGAAGTTAGAGAAGAAGAAGAAGACAAAGAAGAAGAAGGAGAAAAAGAAGTAGAGAAAGAAAAAGAAGAAGAAGAAGAAGAAGAAGAAGAGAAAGAAGAAGAAGTCGAAGAAAATGTTGAAGAAGAAGTAGACAAAGAATAAGAATAAGAATAAGAAGAAGCAGAAGAAGACAAAGAAGAAGAAAAAGAAGAAAAGAAGACAAAGACGAAGAAGAAGAAGTAGTAAAAGATGAAGAAGAAGAAGAAGAAGAAAAAGGAGAAAAAGAAGTAAAGGAAGAAGTTGAAGAACAAGAAGAAAGAAGAAGAAGAATAAGTGGATGAAGAAGATGAAGAGCAGGAGAAGAAGAAAATGATGATGAAGAAGAAGAAGAAGGAGAAAAATGCAAAGAAAAAGAAAAAAAAAGAAGAAGGAAAAGAAGAAGAAGAAGAAGAAGAAGAGGAAGACACGAAGAAGAAGAGGAAGACACGAAGAAGAAGAAGAAGAAGATGATGAAGAAGAAGAGAAGAAGAAGAAGAAGAAGTAAACACAGAAGGAGAAGTAACAGACGAAAAAAAAGTAAAAGAAAAATAAAAAAAGTAGAAGAAGATGACGAAGAAGAAGAAGAAGGAGAAGGAGAAGGAGAAGTAGTAGTAGTAGTAGAAGAAGAAGAAGAAGAATAAGAAGAAGAATAAGAAGAAGTTGAATTTGAAGAAGAAGAAGACAAAGAAGTGGAATAAGGTGAAGAAGAAGAAGAAGAAGAAGATGATGATGATGATAAAGAGGAGGAAGAAGAAGAAGACGAAGAAGAAGAAGAAGATGAAGAAGAAGAAGAAGAGGAAGAAAACAATGAAGAAGAAAAAGAAGGAGGTGGAGGAGAAGAAAATGCAGAAGAAGACGAAGAAGCAGATGAAGAATAAGAAGAAGAAGCAGAAGAAGAAGTTCAAGAAGGAGAATAAGAAAACTAATAAGAATAAGAATAAGAATAAGAATAAGAAAAAGAAAAAGAAGGAGAAGAAGAAGAGGAAGAAGAAGTAGAAGGAGGTGAAGATGAAGAAAAAGATGTAAAAGAAGTAGAAGAAGAAGAGAGAGAAGATAAAGAAGAAAATGATAAGGAAAAAGAAGAAAATGAAGAAGATGAAGGGGAAGAAGACGAAGAAGAAAAAGTAAAAGAAAAAGAGGAAAAAGAGGGAAATAAAGAAGAAGGAGAAGAAGACGAAGAAGAATAAGAAGAACAAGAAAAGGAAGAAGACAAAGAAGAAAAAGAAGAGAAGAAGTTGAAGAAGAAGAAGAGGAGGAAGAAGGAAAAGATGAAACTAAAAAAGAGAAAGGATGACGATGAAGAAGAAAGAAGAAAGAAGAAGAAGATGAAGAAGAAGTAGATGAAAAAAAAGAAGAAGATGGCGAAGAGTAGGAGGAAGAAGAAGATTAAGAAGACGAAGAAGAAGGAGAAAAAGAAATAAGAAGAAAAAGAAGAAGGCAAAGAAGAAGAAGAAGAAGCAAAAGAAGACGAAGAGAAAAAGAAGAAGAAGAAGAAGAAGAAGAATATGAGGAGGAAGAAGAAGAAGAACAACAATCAAAAGACAAAGAAGAAGAAGACCAAGAAGAGGAATAAGAAGAAGAACAACAAGAACGAGATGACGATAAAGAAGAAAAAGAAAAAGAAAAAAACGATGAAGAAGAAGAAGAAGTGGAGGTAGATGAAGAAGAAGAAGATGGCAAAGAAGAAGAAGAAAACAAAGAAAAAGAGGAAGGAGAAGAAGAATAAGAAAAAGAAGAAGAAGATAAACAAGAAGAAGAAGAATAAGAAGAACAAGAAGAAGAAGAAGAAGATGGTCATGTAGATGGAGAAGAAAAATAAGTAGTTGAAGAAGAAGACGAACAAGAACAAGAAGATGATGATGATGATGAAGATCAAGAAGACAAAAGGAGAAGATGAAGAAAAAGAAAAAAGATTGAGAAACAGAAGAAGATGGAGAAGAAGAAGAAGAAGGAGAAGAAGATGAACAAGAACAAGAAGAAGAATAAGAAGTAGATGAAGTAGAATCAAAAGAAGAAGAAGGAGAAGGAAAAGAACAAAAAGAAGAACAACATGTTCAAGACGAAGAAGAATAAGAAGAAGAAGAAGACAAAGAAGAAGATGAAGACAAAGCAGAAGAAAAAGAAGATGAAGAAGAAGAAGAACGAGAAGAAGATGAACAAACAAAAGAAGAAAAAGAAGAAGAAAAAAAGTAAAAAGTAGAAGTGAAGAAGAAAAAGTAGTAGTAGAAGAAGAAGAAAAAGGAGAAGATGGAGAAGAAGAAGAAAAAGAAGAAGAAGAAGAAGAGGAAGAAGAAGATGAGGAAGAAGAAGAAGAAAAAGAGGACAAAGGAGAAGATGAAGAAGAAGAAGACAAAGAAGAAGATGAATAAGAAGAAGAAGAAGAAGCAAGGGAAGATGAAGAATAAGAAGAAGTACAAGACAAAGAAAAATAAGAAGAAGAGCAAGATAAAGAAGAAGATGAAGAATAAAAAGAAGACAAAGAAGAAGGAGAAGAAGAATATGAAGATGAAGATGAAGAAGTGGAAGATGAAAAAGAAAAAAGATGAAGAAGAAGAAGAAGAAGAAGAAGAGAAAGATGAGGACGTTGAAGAAGAAGAAGAAGAAGAAAAATAAGAATGAGAATTTGAAGAAGCAGAAGAAGAAGAAGAAGAAGAAGAAGAAAAAGATGAAGGCAAAGAAGAAGAAGAAGAAGAAAAAGATGAAGAAGAAGTAGATGTAGAAGAAGAAGAAGAAGAAGAAGAAGAAATCAGAGTAGAAGAAGAAGAAGAAGAAATCAGAGTAGAAGAAGTAGAAGAATTCAAAGAGGAAGAAGAAGAAGAAGATAATGATGATGATGATGATGAAGAAGATAAATATGGAGAAGAAGAAGAAGAAGAAGAAGAAGAAGGAGAAGAAGATATAGAAGAAGAAGAAGAAGATGATGATGATGAACAATAAGGTGAAGAAGGAGAAGAAGGCAAAGAAGAAGAAGAAGAAGAAGTAGAAAAAAGTTACAGAAAAAGAAGAAGTAGAAAATGGAGAAGAAGATAAAGAACAAGATGTTGATGAAAAAGAACATGAAGAAGAAGAAGAAGGCAAAGGAGAAGAAGATGAAAGAGTCGAAGAAGAAGTTGATGATGATTATGCTGAAGAAGTAAAAGAAAAAGACGAAAAAAGGAAAAGGAAGAGGACAAGAAAAAGACAAAGGAGGAGAAATAGAGGAAGAAAAAGAAGAAGACGAAGACAAAGATGGAGAAAATGAAGAAGAAGAAGAAGATGAAGAAGAAGAAGAAAGGGAAGAAGGAGAAGAATAAGAATAAGATGAAGAAGAAGAAGAAGATGAAGAAGAAGAAGTAGAGGAAGAAGAAGAATAAAGAGAAGGAGAAAAAGAAAAGAAGTAGATAATGGAGAAGAAGAAGAAGAGGGAGAAGAAATAAAGAAGAAAACGAAGAAGAAGAATAAGAAGAATATGACAAAGACGATGAAGAAGAAGGAGACGAATAGGAAGAAGAAGGTGAAGAAGAAAAAGAAGAAGAAAAAGCCGAAGAAGATGTGGAAAAAGAAGAAGAAAAAGACAGGAAAGATGTATAAGGTAGCAAAGAAGAAGAGGAAGAAGTAGACGAAGAAGAAGGA
>JAIUJO010001298.1:125000-127500 GCA_023846275.1 Vanilla planifolia
AGAAAAAGAAGAAGAAGAAGAAGAAGAAGAATAAGAAGAAGAATAAGAAGAAGAAGGCAAAGAAGAGGAGGAAGAAGAAGAACAAGAACAACAAGAAGAAGAAAACGAAGAAGAAGAAGAAGAAGAAGAAGAAGAAGAAGTAGAAGAAGAACAAAAAGAAGAAGAATCACAAAAAGAAGAAGAAGAAGAAGAAGAAGAAGAAGATGATGATGATGATGATGAGAAGAAAGAAGATGAAGGAGTAAGAGAAAGAGGAGGAGGAGAAGAAGAAGTAGAAGAGAAGAGGAAAAAGAAGAAGAAGACAAAGAAGAAGAAGAAGAAGAATGGAAGAGAAAGAAGAAGAAGAACAACAAAAATAGGACCAAGAGGAAGAACAAGAAGTAGAAGAAGAACAGGAAGAAGAAGACGAAGAAGAAGAACAAGAAGAAGAACACGAAGAAGACGAAAAGGAAGAGGAAGAAGAAGAAGAAGAAGAAGAACATGAAGAAGAAGATGAAGAAGAGCAAAAAGAAGAGGAAGAGAAAGGACAAGAAGTTGAAGAAGAAGAAGATAAAGAAGTAGAGATGAACTAATAGAAGGAGAAGACGAAGATGAAGACGAGGAAGAAGAAGAACAAGAAGAAGAAGGCGAAGAAGAAAAAGAGGAAGAATAAGAAGAGAAGAAGAAGAAGAAGAAGAAGAAGATGATGATGAATAAGAAGAAGGGGAAGAAGTAGAAGTCAAAGAAGAATAAGAAGAGTAAGAAGATGAAGAAAACGGTGACGAAGAAGGTGAAGAAGAAGCAGATGTGCAAGAAGAAGTAGTAGTAGTAGAAGAAGAAAAACAAAATGAAGAAGAAGAAGAAGGTGATGATTAAGAGAAGAAGAGGAAAATGATGAAGAAGGAGGAGAAGAAGAACAAGAAGAAGAAGACAAAGAAGATGAAGAAGAAGAAGAACAATAAGAACAAAAAATGAAGAAAAAGAAAAGGAAGTAGAAGATGAAGGAGAATACAAAGAACAAGAAGGCGAAGAATGAGAAAATGAAGAAGAAGAAGATGAAGGGGAAGAAGATGTAGAAGAAGAAGAAGATGATGATGAAGATGATGATGTAGAAGAAATGGAAGATAATGAAGAAGAAGAAGAAGAAGAAGAAGAAGAAGAAAGAGAAGAAGAAGAAGAAGAAGGCGAAGAAGAAGAAGATGAAGGTGAAGAAGAAGTAGTAGAAGAAAAAGAAGTAGAATAACACAAAGGATATCGAAGAGAAGAAGAAGAAGAAGAAGAATAAGAAGAAGAAGAAGAAGAAGGGGAAGAATAGGAAGAAAAAAAAAGAAGAAGAAGGAGATGAAGAAGAAGAAGAGGGAGATAAAGACGAAAAAGAAAAGAAGAAGAAGAAGATGATGAAGAAAAAGAAGATGAAGAAGTAGAAGATGAGGACAAAGAAGAAAAAGAAGAACATGAAGAAGAGGAAAAAGAAAACAAAGTAGACAAAAGAGGAGGAGGAGGAGGAGTACAAGGAGAAGGAGAAGAAGAAGAAGAAGAATAAACATAAGAAGAAGTAGTAGAAGAAGAAGAAGAAGAAGAAGAAGAACAAGAAGATGAACATGATGAAGAAGAAGAAGAAGAAGAAGGATAAGAAGAAGAAGAAGAAGAGAAAGAAGACAAAGAAGAAAAAGAAGGGGAAGAAGAAAAAGTGGAAGAAGAAGAAGAAGAAGATGAAGACAAAGAAGAGGAAGAAGAAGAAGAAGAAGAAGTCGAAGACAAAGAAGAAGAAGGAGAGGAAGAAGAAGAAGTGGAAGAGGAAGAAGAAGAAGAAGAAGAAGATGATGATGATGAAGAAAAAGAAGAAGAAGAAGAAGAAAACAAAGAAAACAAAGAAGAAGAAGAAGAAAAAGAAGATGAAGAAGAAGAAGTAGAAGAAGAAGAAGAAGAGGAAGAAGGAGAAGGCGAAGAAGAAGAAGATGATGATGATGAAGTAGATGTAGTGGAAGACAAAAAAGAAGGGGAAGTAGAAGAAGAAGAAGATGAAGAAAAAGAAGAAGAAGGAGACGAAGAAGTAAAAGTGGAGGAAGAAGAAGAGGAAGAAGATTGAGAAGAAGAAGAAGAAGAGGAAGAAGTACAAGAAGTAGAAGAAGAAGAAGAGGAAGAAGAAAAAGAAGAGAAAGAAAAAGAGGAGGAAAAAGTAGAAGAAGAGGAAGAAGATGTTGAAAAAGAAAAAGAAGAAGAAGAAGAAGAAGAAGAATAAGATCCAGAAGAAGAAGAAAAGAAGAAGAAAAAGAAGAAGAAGAAGTGGAAGGAGAAGAAGAAGAAGAAGAATAAGAGGAAGAAGAAGAAGAAGTAGAAGAGGAAGAACCAAAAGAAGAAAATCAAGATGAAGAAGAGGAAGAAGAAGATCACGTAGAAGAAGGGGAAGAAGAAGAAGAAGAAGAAGAAGAAGAGGAAGATGAATAAGGAGAAGAAGAAGAAGAAGAAGAAGACAATGATGGTGAGGGTGAAGTCAAAGAAAAAGAAGAATAAGGAGAAA
>JAIUJO010001298.1:132500-147500 GCA_023846275.1 Vanilla planifolia
AAGGAGGAGAAGAAGAAGAAGAAAACAATGAAGAAAGAATAAGAATAAGGAGAAGAAGAAGACAAAGAAGAACAAGAAAAAGACCTGGAAGAAGAAGAAGAAGAAAAAGACCTAGAAGAAGAAGAAGTTGAAAAAGAAAAAGAAGAAGAAGAAGATGTAGAAGAAGAAAAAGAAGAAGAAGAAGAAGAAGAAGAAGAAAAAGAAGAAGAGGAAGAAGAAGAAATAGAAGGAGAAGAAGCCAATGAAGACAAAGAAGAAGAAGAAAGAGAAGTGGAAGATGATGAAGAAGAAAAAAAGAAGATAAGGAAATAGATGAAGAAAAAGGGCAAGAAGAAGAAGGAGAAAGAGAAGAAGAAGAAAAAGGAGAAGGAGAAGAAGAAGAAGAAAAACAAGAAGAAGACAAATAAGAGGAAGAAGAAGAATAGGAAGAAGAAGAAGATGAGGAAGATAAAAAAGAAGAAAAAGAAGAATGAGAAGAAGATGATGAAGAAGAAGAAGAAAAATAAAAAGAAGTAGAAGAAAACGAAGAAGAAGAAGAAGACGAAGAAGAAGAAAAAGAGGAAGAAGAAGGCATATAGGAAGATGAGAAAGAAGAAGAAGGAAAAGAAGATGAAGAATTAGAAGAAGAAGTGGAGGACGAAGGAGAAGAAGTAGAAGACGAAGAAGAAGAAGTTAAAAGAGAAGAAGAAGAAGAAGAAGAAGAAGATAATGATGATGATGATGAATACTAAGAATAAGAAGTAGAAGCAAAGAAAAAGAAGAAGAAGAAGACGAACAAGAAGAAGAAGAAGAAAAATAAGACGAAGAAGAGGAGAAGGCATAGAAAAAGAAGAAGAAGACAAAGAAAAAGAAGAAGAAGATGAAGATGACAAAGAGAACAAGAGGAAGAAGAGAAAGAAGAAAAAGAAGATGATGTAGAAGTGGTAGAAGAAGAAGAAGAAGAGGAAGATAGAGAAGAAGAAGAAGAAGAAGAAGAAGTCAAAATCAACGAAGAAGAAGAAACGAAGACGAAGAAGGCAAAGAAAAAGAACAAGAAGAGGAAGAAGAAGAAGATGAACTTGAAGAAAAAGAAGAAGAAAAGAAGAAGGAGAAGAAGAACAAGAAAAAGAGGAAGGAGAAGAAGAAGAAGATGAAGAAGAAGTTGAAGAAGAAGAAGAGGAAGATGATGAAGAAGAAGAAGAAGGAGAAGAAGGAGGAGAAGAAGAAGAAGAAAACAATGAAGAAAGAATAAGAATAAGGAGAAGAAGAAGACAAAGAAGAACAAGAAAAAGACCTGGAAGAAGAAGAAGAAGAAAAAGACCTAGAAGAAGAAGAAGTTGAAAAAGAAAAAGAAGAAGAAGAAGATGTAGAAGAAGAAAAAGAAGAAGAAGAAGAAGAAGAAGAAGAAGAAGAAGAAGAGGAAGAAGAAGAAATAGAAGGAGAAGAAGCCAATGAAGACAAAGAAGAAGAAGAAGAACAAGAAGAAGAAGTTAAAAGAGAAGAAGAAGAAGAAGAAGAAGAAGATAATGATGATGATGATGAATACTAAGAATAAGAAGTAGAAGCAAAGAAAAAGAAGAAGAAGAAGACGAACAAGAAGAAGAAGAAGAAAAATAAGACGAAGAAGAGGAGAAGGCATAGAAAAAGAAGAAGAAGACAAAGGAAAAGAAGAAGAAGATGAAGATGACAAAGAAGAACAAGAGGAAGAAGAGAAAGAAGAAAAAGAAGATGATGTAGAAGTGGTAGAAGAAGAAGAAGAAGAGGAAGATAGAGAAGAAGAAGAAGAAGAAGAAGAAGTCAAAATCAAAGAAGAAGAAGAAACGAAGACGAAGAAGGCAAAGAAAAAGAACAAGAAGAGGAAGAAGAAGAAGATGAACTTGAAGAAAAAGAAGAAGAAAAGAAGTAGGAGAAGAAGAACAAGAAAAAGAGGAAGGAGAAGAAGAAGAAGATGAAGAAGAAGTTGAAGAAGAAGAAGAGGAAGATGAAGAAGAAGAAGAAGAAGGAGAAGAAGGAGGAGAAGAAGAAGAAGAAAACAATGAAGAAAGAATAAGAATAAGGAGAAGAAGAAGACAAAGAAGAACAAGAAAAAGACCTGGAAGAAGAAGAAGAAGAAAAAGACCTAGAAGAAGAAGAAGTTGAAAAAGAAAAAGAACAAGAAGAAGATGTAGAAGAAGAAAAAGAAGAAGAAGAAGAAGAAGAAGAAGAAGAAGAAGAAGAGGAAGAAGAAGAAATAGAAGGAGAAGAAGCCAATGAAGACAAAGAAGAAGAAGTTGAAGGAGAAGAAGAAGAAAGAGAAGTGGAAGATGATGAAGAAGAAAAAAAGAAGATAAGGAAATAGATGAAGAAAAAGGGCAAGAAGAAGAAGAAGAAGAAGACAAAGAAGAAGGAGAAGTACAACATGAAGAAGAGGAAGAAGAAGAAGAAAAAGGAGAAGAAAGAAACGAAGAAGCAGAAGAAGAAGACAAAAAAGAAGAAGAAGAAGATGATGAAGAAGAAGAAGAAAAAGGTTAAGAAGAGGAATAAGAAGATGATGAAGAAGCAGAGAAGAAGGAGAAGAGAAAGAATAAGAAGAGGAAGATGAAGATGAAGATTAAGAAGAAGAAGTTGAAGAACAGTAGTAGTAGTAGTAGTAGAAGAAGAAGAAGAAGAGGAAGAAGGAAAAGAAGAAGAAGAAGAAGAAGAACTAAAAGAAGAAGAAGAAGAAGAATAGGAGAAGAAGAAAAAGAATAAGAAGAAGAAGAAGAAGTAGGTGAATAAAAAGTAGAAGAAGAAGAAGAAAAGGAAGAAGAAGGAAAAGAAGAAGATGAAAAAGAAGAAGGCAGAAAAGAAGAAGAAGAATAAGAAGAACAAGGAGAAGAAGAAGTAGAGGAAAAAGAAGAAGAGGAAGAGGAAGAAGAACAACAACTACAAGAAGACGAAGAAGGAGAAGAAGAACACGATGAAGAAGAAGAAGACAAAGAATAGGAAGAAGAAGAAAAAGAAGAAGAAGACGAAGAAGAGCAAGAAGAAGAAGAAGAGTAAGACGAAGAAATCAGAGGAAGAAGAAGAAGAAAAATAAGAAGAAGAAGAACAACAACAAAATGAAGAAGAAGAAGAAGAAGAAGAAGAAGAAGAGGAGGAGGGAAAAGAAGAAGAGGAAGAGGAAGAAGATGATTAAGAAGAAGAAGGAGACGAAGAAGAGTTAGAAGATGATAAAGGAAAAGTAGAATTAGAGGAAGACGAAGAAGAAGAAGAAGACAGAGAAGAAGATGAAGAAGAAGAAGAAGGCGAGGAAGAAGAAGAAGAAGAAGAAGAAGGAGAAGTAGGGGAACAAGAAGACGATGAAGAATAAGATGAAGTAGAACAAGAAGAAGAGGAAGCTAAAAGAGAAGAAGAAGAAAGAAGATGAAGAAGAAGAAGATGATGATGATGAATACAAAGAATAAGGAGAAGACAAAGAAGAAGAAAAAGAAGACGAATAAGAAGAAGACAAAGAAGAAGAAGAAGATGAAGTGGAAGAAAAATAAGATGATGAAGAAGAAGAAGAGCAAGAAGAAGAAGAAGAAGAAGAAGAAAAAGAAGAAGAAGAAGAAGATGAAGAAGAAGAAGAAAAGAAAGAAGAGTAAGAACATGATAAA
The DNA here is from genome assembly GCA_023846275.1 of Vanilla planifolia. Classification (NCBI taxonomy): domain Eukaryota; kingdom Viridiplantae; phylum Streptophyta; class Magnoliopsida; order Asparagales; family Orchidaceae; genus Vanilla; species Vanilla planifolia. Next base: position 136,097 of record JAIUJO010001298.1, read on the forward strand.
GTAAAAGTAGAAGATGAAGAAGACGAGGAAGAAGAAGAAGATAAAGAAGAAGAAGAAGAAGAAGAAGAAGAAGAAGGAGAAGAAGTAGAAGAAGGAGAAGAAGAAGGAGAAGAAGAAGAAGAGAAACAAGAAGAAGGAGAAGGAGAAGGAGAAGAAGAAGAAGGAGGAGAAGGAGAAGGAGAAGAAGAAGAAGAAGGAGAAGAATAAGGAGAAGGAGAAGAAGAAGAAGAAAAAGAAGAAGGAGAAGCAGAAGAAGAAGAAGAAGAAGGAGAAGTAGAAGAAGAAGGACAAGAAGAAGAAGAAGAAGAAGAAGAGGAAGAAGAAGAAGAAGAAGAAGAAGAAGAATAGTTAGAAGATAATAAAATAAAAGTAGAAGAAGAGGAAGAGGAAGGAGAAGAAGAAGATAAATAAGAAGAAGAAGAAGATGAAGATGAAGAAGATGAGGAAAAAGAGAAGAAGACAAAGAAGAAGAAGATGAAGAGGAAGAAAAATAAGATGAAGAAGAAAAAGAAGAGCAAGAAGAAGAAGAAGAAGGAGAAAAGAAAGAAGAGTAAGAACATGATAAAGTAAAAGTAGAAGATGAACAAGACGAGGAAGAAGAAGAAGAAAAAGAAGAAGAAGAAGAAGAAGAAGAAGAAGGAGAAGAAGGAGAAGAAGGAGGAGGAGAAGAATAAGAAGAAGAAGAAGGAGAAGAAGAAGAAGAAAAAGAAGAAGAATAAAAAGAAGAAGAAGGAGAAGGAGAAGGAGAAGAAGAAGAAGGAGGAGAAGGAGAAGGAGAAGAATAAGGAGAAGGAGAAGAAGAAGAAGAACAAGAACAAGAAGAAGAAGGAGGAGAAGAAGAAGAAGAAGAAGTAGAACAAGAAGAAGAAGAAGGAGAAGAAGAAGAAGAAGGAGAAGAAGAAGAAGAAGAAGAAGAAGAAGAAAAAGAAGAAAAAGAAGAAGAAGAATAGTTAGAAGATAATAAAATAAAAGTAGAAGAAGAGGAAGAGGAAGGAGAAGAAGAAGAAGAAGAAGATGAAGATGAGGAAGACGAGGAAAAAGAGAACAAGAGGAAGACGACGAAGTAGAAAATGAAGTAAAACAAGAAGAAGAAGTTAAAAGAGAAGAAGAAGAAGAAGAAGAATAAGAGGAAGAAGAAGATGATAATGATGAATACTAAGAGTAAGAAGAAGAAGAAGAAGAACAATGAGAAGAAGACGAAGAAGAAGATGAAGAAGATGAATAAGAAGAAGAGAAAGAAGATGAAGAAGAAGAAGAAAAAGAAGAAAAATAAGATGAAGAAGAGGATGAATGGATGAAGATGAAGAATAAGAGGAGGAGGAAGAAGAAGAACAAGAAGAAGAAGAAGAAGGAGAAGAAGAAGAAGAATAGGTCGAAGAAGAGGAAGAAGAATAGGTCGAAGAAGAAGAAGAAGAGGAAGACGGAGAAGAAGAAGAAGAAGAAGAGGAAGAAGAAAATGAAGAAGTAAAAAAAAGAAGAAAAGAAGAAGAAGACGATGAAGAAAGAGAAGAAAAATAGGTAGAAGAAGAAGGTGAAGTTGAAGAAGAAGAAAAAGAAAAGAGGAAAAAGAAGAAGATGGAGAAGAAGAAGAAGAAGAAGGAGAAGTACATGAAGAAGAAAAGGAAGAAGAAGAAGAAGAAGAAGAAGACAAAAGAGAAGAAAAATGGCCTAGAAGAAGAAAAAGAAGTCAAAAATGTTAAAGAAGAAGAAGAAGGAGAAGAAGAAGAAGCAGAAGAAGATGAAGAAGAAGAAGGCAATGAAGACAAAGAAGAAGAACAAGAAGAAGAAAAAGAAGAAGTTGATGGAGAAGAAGAAGAAGGGGAAGAAGAAGAAGAAGAAGTAGAAGGGGAAGAAGAAGTGGGAGAAGAAGAAGAAAAGGAAAAAAAATGAAGAAAAAGGGAAAGAAGAAGAAGGAGAAGAAGAACGAGATGAATAACAAGAAGAAGAGGAAGAAGAAGAAGGAAAAGAAGAAGAAGAAGAAGAAGGAGAGGAAAACAAAGAAGCAGAAGAAGAAGACGAAGAAGAAGAAGAAAATGATGAAGAAGAAGAAGAAGAGGAAAAGATGAAGATTAAAAAGAAGATGTAGAAGAAGAAGAAGAAGAACAAGAAGAAGATGAAGAAGATAAAGAAGTGAAGGAAGAAGAAGAAGAACAACAAGATAATAAAGAAGTAAAAGAAGAAGTAGAAGTCAAGGAAGAAAAAAATGAGGAAGCTGAAAAAGAAGAAGATGACAAAGAAGAAGAAGAATGAGAAGATCAAGATAAAGAAGAAGAGGAAGAAGAAGAAGTAGAAGAAGAAGGAGAATAAGAAGAAGAAGAAGAAGAAGAAGTAGAAGGAGAAGAAGAAGAAGAAGTCAAAGAACTGGAGGAAAAAGAAGACGAAGAAGAAGTAGAAGGAGAAGAAGAAGAAGAAGAAGTCAAAGAAGTGGAGGAAAAAGAAGACGAAGAAGAAGAAGATGAAGAAGATAAAGAAAAAGAAGAAGAAGAAGAAGAAGAAGAAGAGGAAGATGAAAATGAAGAAGAAGAAGAAGAAGAAGAAAAATAAGAAGAAGAAGAAGAAGAAGAATATTGAGAAGTCGAAGAAGAAGATTAAGAAGTTGAAGATTGAGGAGGAGAAGAAGAAGAAAAAGATGAAGAAAAAGGATAGGAAGGGGAAGAAGAAGAAGAAGAAGAAGATGAAGTCGAAGAAGAGGAAGAAGAAGAAGAAGAAGAAGAAGAGGAAGAAGGAGAAGAATTAGAAGAAGATGAAGAAGAAGTGGAAGATGAGGTAGAAGAAGAAGAAGAAGAAGAAGAAGAAGAAAATGATTAGATGAAGAAGAAGAACGAGAAGACGAAGAAGAAGAAGAAGAAGAAGAAGAAGAAGAAGAAGAAGAAGAAGAAGAAGAAGAAGAAGAAGAAGATGAAGAAGAAGAAGAAGAAGAAGAGAAAGAAGATAAAGAAGACGAGGAGGAAGAAGAAGAAGAAGAGGAAGAAGATATTTAAGAAGTAAAAGAGGAAGAATTAGGTGACGAAGAAGACGAAAACGAAGCAGTGGAAAAAGAAGAACATGACGACAAAGAAGAAGAAGAATAAGTAGATCAAGGCGAAGAAGAAAAGGAAGTAGAAAGAGAAGAAGAAGAAGAAGAAGGAGAAGAAGGAGAATATGAAGAAGAAGAAGAAGAAGAATAAGAAAAAGAAGAAGAACAACAAGAAGAAGAAGTAGAAGAAGATGAAGGAAAAGAAGATGATGAAGAAGAAGTAGAAGAATAAGAAGAGGAAGAGGAAAAAGAAGAAGTAGAAGAAGAAGAAGAAGATGATGATGATGATTATGATGAAGAAGACGAAGAAGAGTTAGAAGATGATTAATTAAAAGTAGTAGAAGAAGAAGACGAAGAAGAAGTAGAAGAAAAAGAAGAACAAGAAGAAGATGACGAAGAAGAAGAATTAGAAGAAGAAGGCGAAGAAGAATACGACGAAGAAGAAGATTAAGTAGAGGAAGAAGGAGAAGTAGAAGAAAAAGATGAAGAAGAAGAAGGAGAGGGAGAAGAAGATGGAGAAGAAGAAGAAAATGATGATGATGAAGAAGAAAAAGGAGACAAAGGAGAAGAGGGAAAAGTAGGAGAAGAAGAGAAAGAAGAAGAAGAAGAAGAAATAGAAAAAGAAGAAGAAGAAAAGAGTTGAAAGAAGAGGAAGACGAAGAAGAAGAAGAAGTAGATGAAGACAAAGAAGGAGAAGACGAAGAAAAAGAAGAAGAGGAAGAAGAAGATGAAGAAGATGAAGAATTACCTTAAGACGAAGAGGAAGAAGAAGAAGTAGAAAAGATTATAAGAAGATGAAGAAGATGATGATGACGAAGAAGAGGAGAAAATGAAGAAGAAAATGAAGAAGAAGAAGAAGAAGAAGATAAAGAAGAGGAGGAAGAAGAAGAAGAAGAAAAATAAGAAGAAAAAGAAGAAGAAGAAGAAGAAAGCGAAGAAGTGTTAAGGAACAAGACGAAGAAGAAGAAGAAGAATAGGAAGATCAAGATGAAGAAGAAGAGAAAGAAGAAGGAGAACAAGAAGAAGGAGAAGAAGAAGAAGAAGAAGAAGTAAAAGAAGAAGAAGATGAGTTGACGAAAAAATAGATGAAGAAGAAGAAGAAGAAGAAGTAGTTGACGATGAAGAAGAAGAAGTAGTTGACGATTAAGAAGAAGAAGAACACCAAGAAGAAGAAGAAGAACCAGACAAAAATGAAGAAGAAAAAGAAGAAGAAGAAGAAGAAGAAGAAGAAGAAGAAGAAGAAGAAGAAAAGAAGAAAACAAAGAAGGAGAAGAAGAAGACAAAAAAGAGGAAGAAAAAGAAGAGGAAGAAGAAGAAGACGAAGAAGATAAAGATAAAGAAAAAGAAGAGGAAGAAGAAAAACACAAATAAGAGGAAGAAAAATCATAAGAAGAGGAAATCGAAGAAGAAGAAAAAGATGATGAAGAAGGACAAGTAGAAGAAGAAGATGAAGAAAAAGAAGAATAAGGAGAAGGAGAAGAAGAAGAAGGAGAAGAAAGAGAAGGAAAGAAGAAGAAGAAGAAGAGGTTGAAGAAAAATGAGAGGAAGGAGAAGAAGTTGAAAAAGAAGAAGAAAAAGAGTTTAAAGAAGAGGAAGGCAAAGAAGAGAAGAAGAAGAAGATGAAGACAAAGAAGAAGAAGAAGAAGAAGAAGAAGAAGAGGAAGAAGGAGAAGTATTAGGAGAAGATGAAGAAGAAGTAGTAGTAGTAGTAGAAGAAGAAGAAGAAGAAGAAGAAGAAGAAGAAGAAGAAGAAGAGGAAGAAGAAGAGAAAGAAGAAGAAGAAGAAGAAGAAGAAGTTGAAGAAGATGAAGAAGACAAAGAGGAAGAAGAAGAAGAAGAAGAAGTCAAAGAAGTAGAAGAATAAGAAGAAAACGACGAAGAAGAAGATGAAGAAGAAGAAGTAGAAGATGTTGAAGGAGAAGAAGAAAAAGAAGAAAAAGAAGAAAAAGAAGAAGATTAAGGAGGAGAAGAAAGAGATGGAGGAGGAGGAGAAGAAGAAGAAGAAAATGAAGAAGAAGAAGAAGTGCAAGAGGAAGAAGAAGAAGTACAAGAAGAAGAAAAAGAAGATGATGATGATGATGATGATGATGAAGAAGAAGATGAAGAAGAAAAATACGAAGAAAAAGAAGAAGACGACGAAGACAAAGAAGAAGAAGAAGAAGAAAAAGATGAAGGATAAGAAGAAGAAGAAGAAGAAGAAGAAGAAGGGGAGGAGGAGGAGGAAGAAGAAAAAGGAGATGAAGAAGAAGAAGAAGAAGAAGAAGTTGATAATGATGATGATGATGATGAAGAAGAAGAAGAAGAAGAGAAAGAAGAAGAAGAAGAAGAAGATGATGATGATGATGATGAAGAACAAGTAGAAGAGAAAAAAGAAAATGAAGAAGAAGAAGAAGTCAAAGAAGAATTAGAATAAGAAGACGATGAAGAAGAAGAAGTCTAAGAAGAAGTAGAAGAAGTTGATGACGGCGACAAAGAGGAAGAGGAAGAAGAATGGTAAGAAGAAGAAGAAGAACTAGGCAAAGACGAAGGAGAAGGAGAATAAGAAATAGAAGAAGAAGAAGAAGAAGAAGAAGAAGAAGGAGAAGAAGAAGAAGATGATGATGGAGGAGAAGAAGAAAAAGAAGAAAAAGAAGAGAAAGAAGAAAAAGAAGAAGAAGTTGAAGGAGGAGAAGAAGGAGAAGGAGGAGGAGGAGGAGAAGAAGAAGAAGAAAATGAAGAAGAAGAAGAAGTGGAAGAAGAAGAAGAAGAAGTACAAGAAGAAGAAAAAGAAGAGAACAAGAAGATGAAGAAGAAGAAAAAGACGTAGAAAAAGAAGAAGACGACAAAGACAAATAAGAAGAAGAAGAAGAAAAGATTAAGGATAACAAGAAGAAGAAGAAGAAGATGTAGAAGAAGAAGAGAAAGAAGAAGAAGACAAAGAAGAACAAAAAGAAAAAGAAGAAGAAAAAGAAAAGTAGAAGACAGAGAAGTAGAAGGAGAAGAAAAAGAAGAACGAGAAGAAAAATAAGAAGATAAAGAATAAGGAGAAATAGATGGGCAATAAAAAGAAGAAGAAGATGTATAAGAAAAAAAGAAAAATATGAAGCACAAGAGGAAGAACAAGAAGAAGAAGAAGAATAAAAAGAAGAAAAAGAAGAAGATAAAGAAGAAGAAGAATAATAAGATAAGGAAGAAGAAGTAGAAAGAGAAGAAGAAGGAAGAAGAAGAAGAAGACGAAGAAGATGTAGAAGAAGAAAGTGAGGAAGAATAGGTAGAGGAAGAAGAAGGAAAGGTAGTAGTAGCGGTAGAACAAGAAGAAGAAGAAGAAGAAGAAGAAGAAGAAGAAAAGGAAGAAAAAAAGAAGGAAAGGAAAAAGATGAAGAAGTGGAAGAAGATTAGAAGAAGATGATGAAGAAGAAGAAGAAAATGAATAAGTGGAAAAAGAATAAGACGACAATAAAGAACAAGAAAAAGAATAAGAAGATCACAAAGAAGAAAAGGAAGAGGAAGAGGAAGAAAAAGAAGAAGTAGAATGAGAATAACAATAAGAAGAAGAAGAAGAAGAAAATGAAGAAGAAGATGAGGAGAAGAAGAAGAAGAAGAAGAAGAAGAAGAAAAAGAAGAAAACAAGAAAGAAGAAGAAGAAGAAGATGAAGAAGAAGATGAAGAAGAAGAAGAAGACTAAATGAAGAAGAAGAAGGAGAAGAGGAAGAAGAAGAAGAAGAAGAAGATGAAGAAGAAGAAGAAGAGAAAAAAAAAGAAGACGAAGAAGATGAAAATGAAGATGATAAAGATAAAGAAAAAGAAGAAAAAGAAGAAGAGAAAGAAGAAAAAGGCAAAGAAGAAGAAGAAAAATAAAAAGAAGAAGAAATCGAAGAAGAAGAAGATGGCAAAGAGGAAGATGAGGAAACAGAAAAAGGAAAACATGAAAAAAAGAGGAAAAAAATAGAAGAAGATGATAATGATGAGAATGATCAGGAAGAAGAAGATGAAAAATAAAAAGAAGAAGAAATCGAAGAAGAAGAAGATGGCAAAGAGGAAGATGAGGAAACAGAAAAAGGAAAACATGAAAAAAAAGAGGAAAAAAATAGAAGAAGATGATAATGATGAGAATGATCAGGAAGAAGAAGATGAAGAAGTAGTAGTAGTAAAAGTAGAAGAAGAAGAAGAAGAAGAAGAAGTAGTGGAAGAAGAAGATGAAGACAAAGAAGAGGAACAAGAAGAAGAAGAAAAAGAGGAAGAAGAAGAAGAAGAAGATTAAGAAAAAGGAAAGAAGAAGAAGAAGAAGATTATGATGGGGATGAAGAAGACGACGAAGTAGATGAAAATGAAGAAGAGGAAGAAGAAGAAGAATAAAAAGAAGAAGAAATCGAAGAAGAAGAAGATGGCAAAGAGGAAGATGAGGAAACAGAAAAAGGAAAACATGAAAAAAAAGGCAAAGAAGAAGAAGAAAAATAAAAAGAAGAAGAAATCGAAGAAGAAGAAGATGGCAAAGAGGAAGATGAGGAAACAGAAAAAGGAAAACATGAAAAAAAAGAGGAAAAAAATAGAAGAAGATGATAATGATGAGAATGATCAGGAAGAAGAAGATGAAGAAGTAGTAGTAGTAAAAGAAGAAGAAGAAGAAGAAGAAGAAGTAGTGGAAGAAGAAGATGAAGAAGATGAAGACAAAGAAGAGCAACAAGAAGAAGAAGAAGAAAAAGAGGAAGAAGAAGAAGAAGAAGATTAAGAAAAAGGAAAGAAGAAGAAGAAGAAGATTATGATGGGGATGAAGAAGACGTCGAAGTAGATGAAAATGAAGAAGAGGAAGAAGAAGAAGACAAAGAAGAAGAAGAATTAGAAGAAGAATAAGAAGACTACGATGACGTAGAAGACGAAAATGAAGAAGAAGAAGAAGAAGATGAAGAAGAAGAAGAAGACGAAGTAGAAGACGAGGAAGAAGAAGAGGAAGAAGATGATGTTAAAGAAGAAGAATAAGAAGAAGATAAAGAAGAAGTAGAAGAAAAACTAGAGAAATAAGGTGAAGAGGAAAATGAAGAAGAATAAGTAGATGAAGACAATGACGAAGAAGATGTAGAAAAAGACGAAGATGAACGAGAAGAAGAAGAAGAAAAGAAGAAGAAGAAGAAGAAACGAAAGAAGGTGAAGAAGAAGAAAAAGAAGAAGTTGAAGTAGAAGAAGATGACGAATAAGAAGAAGAGAAAGACGAGAAGAAGAAGAAAAAGAAGAACAAGAAGAAGATGGCGAAGAAGAAGAAGAAGATGTAGAAGAAGAAGAAGAAGAAGGAGAAGAAGAAGAAGAAGAAGAAGAAGAAGAAGAAGAAGAGGAAGAAGAAGAAGAAGAAGATGATGGTGAAGATGATGATGAAGAAGATGAAAAAGATAAAGAAGAAGAAAAAGATGATGAAGATTAAGAAGAAGAAGAGGAGATGAAGGACGAGGAGGAAGAAGAAGAAAAATAAGAAGAAGACGAAGAAGAAAAAGTTGAAATAGAACAATAAGAAGAAAAAGTTGAAATAGAACAATAAGAAGAAGAAGAAGAGGAATAAAAAGGAGAAAACAAAGACGAAGAAGAAGAAGAAGAAGGAGAATATGGAAAATATGGATAAGAAGAAGAAGAAGAAGAAGAAGAAGGATAAGAATAAGAAGTTGAAGAAGAAGAAGAAGAAGAAGAAGAAGAGGAAGAAGAGGATGAGGAAGAAGATGAAGAGGAGGAAGAAGATGAAGAAGAAGACGAAGAAGAAGGACAAGTAGACGAAGAAGAAGAAGAAGAAGGCAAAGAAAAAGAGAAGAAGAAGAAGAGGAAGAGGAGAAAGAAGAAGAGAAGAAGAAGAAGAAGAAGAAGAAGACAACGAAGAAGAAGTAGACCAAAGAAGAAGTCAAAGAAGAAGAAAGCGAAGAAGATGAAGACGAAGAAGAGGAGAATGAAGAAGTCAAAGAAAAAGTAGAAGATGAAGACAAAGAAGAAGAAGGGGAAGAAAAAGAAAAAGATGAAGAATAAGAAAAAGAGGTTCTTCTTTTACTTTATCTTCTTCTTCTTTTTCTTTTCAACGTTTTCTTCTCATTGAACTCTACTTCTTGTTCTTCTTCTTCTTCTTCATCTTTTTCAACTTCTTCTCAATGAAGTATACTTCTTCTTCTTCTTCTTCTTCTTCTTCTTATTCTCATTCTTCTCCTTCTTCTTGACATCATCATCATCATTATCATCATCATCATCATCATCATCATCATCATCTTCTTCTTCTTCTTCTTCTTCTTCTTCTTCTTATTTTTTTTTCTTCTTCATCATCCTCTTCCTCCTCGTCTTCTTCCTCATCTTCTTCTTCTTCTTCTTCATTATTTTATTATTCTTCTACTTCTGCTTCATCTTCTTCGTCTTCTTCTTCTTCTATTTCTTCCTCGTCATAATCTTCTTCTTTGTCTTCTTTTTCTTCCACTACTTCGTCTCCTTCTTCTTTGTCTTCTACTTCTTCTTCTAGTTCTTGTTCTATTTCTTCTTCTCTTCTTCTTCTTCTTCTTCTTCTTCATCTTCTTCTTCTTCTTCTTCTTAGTCATCTACTATTTCTTCTTCCTCCTTCATCATTCAATTCTTCTTCTTCTTCTTAGTTTTCTTCATTTTTCTTCATTGTCTTCTTCTTCTTCTTCTTCTTTGTCTCCTTCATCTCATTCTTCTTCTTTGTCTTCTTCTTCTTCCTCTTCTTCAGCTTCTTCCTCCTCTACTTCTTTTTCTTCTTCTTCTTCTACTACTTCTTCTTCTTTTCTACTTCTTCTTCTTCTTCTTCTTCTTCTTTTTCTTCTCCTCCTTCTTTTCCTTCTTCTTCTCCTTTTTCTTCTTCATCTTCTTCTTTTACTTCTTCTCCTTCTTCTTCTTCTTCTTTTTCAGATTCTTCTTATTCTTCTTCTTCATCTTCTTCTTTCTCTTCTTCTTCTTCTTCATCATCTTCTTCTTCTTCTTCTTCTTTTCTTGTTGTTTTTCTTCTTCTTCTTCTTCTTTTTCTTCGTCTTTTCTTCATCATCATTTTTTTTGTCTAGTTTTAATTATTATTATGATTCCTCTTCATCATCACCATCACCATCATCATCATCTTCTACTTCTATCTCTTCATCTTCATCCTCCTCTTATTCTTCGTATTCTTCTTCTTCATCCTCTTCTTCCTCTTCTTCTTCTACTTGTCCTTCTTCTCCTTCTTCTTCTTCTTCTTCTTCTTCATCTCCCTCTTTTTCTTTTTCTTCATCTTATTCTTCTTCTTCATCCTCTTTGTCTTCCTCTTCTATGTCTTCTCCATTGCCTTCTTCTTCTTCTTCTTCTTCTTTGTCATCTTCTTCTTCCTTTTCTTCTACTTTTCTTCTTCTTCTCCTTCTCCTTCTCCATATTCTCCTCTCTTTCTTCTTCTTCTGATTCTTTGACTTCTACTACTTTCTCTCCTTCATCTTCTTCTTCTTCTTCTTTTTCTTCTACTTTTCTTCTTCTTCTTCTTCTTCTTCTTCTAGTTCTCTTCTTCTTCTTGTTCTCCTTCTTCTTCTTCATCATCTACTTCTTTCTCTTCCTCTTCTTCTCCTTCTTCTTCTTCTTCATCATCTTCCTTTTCTTCTTCATCATCATTATCTCCATCTTCTTCTTCTTCTTCTTCTTCTTTTACTTCTTCTTCTTCTTATTCTTCTACTTCTTCCCGTTCTCCCTCTCCTCCTTCTTCTTGTTCTTCTCCTTCTTCTTCTTTTTCATCTTCTTTTTCTTTATCTTTGTCTACTTCTCTTTCCACTTCACCACCTTCTTCCTCTTCTTCTTCTTCTTCTCTTTCTTCTTCTTCTTTTTCTTCTACTTCTTCCTCTTCTCGCTCACTTTCTAGATTTTCTTCTTCTTCGATGAAGTCTTCTTATATTTCTTCTCTTTCTTCTTCTTTTTCTTCTTCTTCTTCAACTTCTTCTTCTTCTTCTTCTTCTTCTTCCTCTTCTTCTTCCACTTTTTCTTCTTCTTCCCCTTCTTTGTCTTCTTCTTCTTCTTCTTCTTCTTGTTCTTTTTCTATTTATTCTTCTTCTTCTTCTTCTCCTTCTCCTTTTTCTTCTTCTTTTATTTCTCCTTCTTCTTCTTCTTCATCTTTGCCTTCTTCTTCTCCTTCTTCTTATTGTTCTTCTTCTACTTCATCTTCATCCTCCTTTTCTTCTTCTTCTTCTTCTTCTTCTTCATCTTCTTCATTTTCTTATTCTTTACCTTCCTCTTCTTCTTCATTATCTTCGTCATCTTCTTCTTCTTCTTCATTGTCGTAGTCTTCTTCTTCTTCTCCTTCTTCTTCTTTTCTTCATCTACATCTTGTTCTTCTTCATCATCTACTTCTTCTCCCTTTTCTCTTCTTCTTCTTCTTCTTGTTCCTCTTCTTTGTCTCCTTATTCGTCTTCTTTTTCTTTTTCTTCC
>JAIUJO010001298.1:152500-162500 GCA_023846275.1 Vanilla planifolia
GATTTCCGTAAGGCCCGTAAGGTGATAGTGATGGTCAGCCAGGATTCCAAGAGTTCTGGCATGCGAAGGTGATGGTCAGCAAGGATTTTTTTCGTAAGGACATCAAGAAGAGGTAGATAAATTCCTCAACCTGTGATGTACCATATTAATATATTTTTTACATGGTTTTCTTACTATATCACATGGTGATTTGGTTGTTGTTGTTTATTTCAATTTCATAAAAAAGAAAAAATGAAGTATGGTAAAGAAAGAAACAATAGGAAACAAAATAGTGTTTTGATATGGCTCAATTATTTGGATTAATATTTGAAAAATGATAGTAAGAAAAAGGGATTCCAGAGAACATTATCCTCACTACTAGGTCGAAGCACGTAGGATCATAGGGTATCGATCTTCAGATCAGATATCTGTCTAGTGTTATATGTTATGACTTCATGATAATTTACACCAGGCCCAACACATTGGATCGTAAGGTATAGGTACCGTACCTGTTTGGTGGCACTAGGTCCAGCATGTGGGATAGCATGGTATCGATCTTCGGATTAGATATCTACCTCGTGTTATGTGCTAGGTTGGATACTAGCTGGAGGTCATTTCTTGGTGATGATTTGATCCATAGAGGGTAATGTGTCCAAGGGAATCAGGCCTGGTAATAACACAGCTATAATAAAAAATAATAAGGAACTGATATTCTTTTGGTTTTTCATCTAGCTTTATGTATAACATCTTGTATGATTTTAGTTTTATGCATCTGATTCATCTTCATTATTCATGGTACATCTTTTTATTTACATGTCAATTATTGTTGATTTATCTATTGAGATCTATAAAAATCTTATCAGTGCTTACATCATAGGTCATGCATCCCATGTATCCACTACACTGAGAGCTAAGAAAGTTGATAATATAGGATAGCCCTTTTCACCAGATGTATGAGAGCAGAGGTTTTGGTGTGAGCAAACTTTTAAAATATATTTTGTTTATATTTTTGGATTTTAGGTCAATATTTAAATATTTTCATTTAGTTCCAAGATTTATTTTTGAAATGGTTCAAACAGGAGTTTGGTTTTGTCTCATCGTCAGGTCCTACCTTGGGTTTTTGCTCCTTGTCCTCAATCAATGTTGTAACAACAAAAAATCTCTAATGTTTTGTTTATCTAATGGTAGTTGTTTGAGGTGGGGGCTTATCAATTTGGCATCAGAGCTTTGGTTCAAGAATAAGTGGGAAATAAGAGTGAGGATAGTAGCATAGCATATGCATTGCAACTGTAGTGTTACTTTTTGAAAAGACGTTAGTTGTCAAATATCTTATGTGGTTTTATAGGATTACAATATACTCCAAACAAAGGAAAGACCTAAATATAAAAATATAGATAAGGGTAAAGAAAAAGGGCAGCAAGGAGACACGTAATAGGAATTAACGTAAACCTTAATCTCTTTGTTGCGATCAATTGGAAGTGCTGGTAGCCATTGAGGAGAGGCATCTATTGACTTGACCAATTTTAGCAAATGTGTCCTGCTTCTTTTGCTAGGGATGAGGATCCTATGATTGTCGAAAACTAGCTAGAGCAAATGAATATTATCTTTATCTTGCCCAGATTACTTAAGGTGGCCTTGGTAGTTTTTGTACTAAAAGATGTTGTTGGACATTGGTGGAGTTCTCGACATTGGCTGCAATTTTAAGCCGACCAATGAAAGAGATCTCTTGGGAAGAATTCACAGAAGAATTTGAGCAATGGTATAGGCCCCTTTCAATCAAAGCCAAAATGAGGGAGGAGTTGAATAATCTTAGGCAAGGTAATATATCAATTACCATATATGAAATCTAATTCTCCCACCTGACTAAATTGTGCCTCAGTTAGTAACACTCTAAGAACAATGATGTTACATGTTTTGACGTGGCCTATCGGATGAAATTCAGGCAATTTTAGTAGCAGTCCGATCAACAAACTATGTAGAGTTACTGGAGCGTGCCCATACGGTTGAGTTGGAACTCAGTTTGCTGGCTGTTAGTAAATAAGAAGAGAAGAAAAGATTTGATTCTCTAGAATCTCAATTTAGATTCACAAGAAAAAGAGATATTCCTAGTTTTTCAAGAGAACTTCTACTTATTCAAGATCTATTAGGTTCAGACTATATGAATCGAACACTACGAGAGTTAGTTTGAGTTCAAATGGAATGAGTAGATTTAGGAAATGTGAAAATATCATAAAAGAGAATGTAGATCATAGTCTATCAGATCAATCAGATGCTACCTATGCAAAGAAATAGGACATATTGATAGAGATTGCCCAAAATTTTTAGAATTTAAAATTGTCACTATTTAAACTAATGGAGATAGAGATGATGCAAGTGGAGGTAGAGGGCACGGATCTACGATGACTTCAGGAGTTAAGGTTAGAGGGAGAGCGACAAGAAGGGGAGGTCAGATGCTTACTTATTTGATCACTCAGCAAGATGCTCTGCACTCTACTGACATCATTACAAGTATGCTAGTGTTGCACAAATTACCTGTTTCCATACTCTTTGATTTTGGAGCCTCACATTCTTTTATATCCACTAACATCATTATAGGTATACTAAAGTTATACAAATTTCCTGTTTTTGTACTCTTTGATTGTGGAGCCTCACATTCTTTTATATCCACTAATGCATCGAAGAAAATAAATATCTTATTATACTCCATGAAAGATCTATTAGTAGTAAAATGCCAAATGGAAATAGTATCATTGTAGAAAAGTTTATTGCAGATGAGATAGGCATCGGAGGAAAGAAATTCATAGTATTGCTACAAATCCTACCTCTGATGGAAGTTGACGTAATTCTTGGGATGGATTGGTTGGTTGAGCATAAAGTAAAAATAGATTGCTATGAAAAGAGGATTGAAATCCCAATCCTTAGAGAAGATAAATTAGTCTATTTTGGCCAAGGGAGAAAAATCCCTATCATAGTTACGCTCAAAGCCCGAAAGCTACGTAAGAAAGGATGTGAAGGATGTTTGGTATCCATTGGGGAATTGGATAGATAATTTTGTCAACCCTCAGAAGTATCGATAGTTAAAGAATCTAGTGATGTTTCCTTGAGGAATTATCAGGATAACCCTTGGATAGGGAAATTAAATTTGAAATTCGATTATTCTCGGTGTTGAGCCAATTTCAAAATCTTCCTATCATATGGCACCTGTTGAACTACAAGAGATCAAAATACAACTACAAGAATTATTAGACAAAGGATTTATTAGGCCAAGTGTGTCCCCATGGGCACCTATCTTATTTATGAAAAAGAAAGACTATAGTCTCCATATGTTTGTTAACTATCGTGAAATCAATAAAATCACTATCAAGAAAAAATATCATTTGCCACAGATTGATGTGTTATTTGATCAATTACATGGAGCAGTTGTATTTTTCAAAATTGACCTACGATCTGGACATCATCAATTAAAATCGAACAAGATGTTTCGAAGACAGCTTTCAGAACTAGGTATGGACACTATGAATTCTTAGTACTACACTTTGGGCTAACGAATGCACCAACAACCTTAAAGGATTTAATGAATCGAGTGTTCAAGAAATATTTGGATCACCTTTATTATTTTCTTAATGATGATATCCTAAATTATTCCAAGTCTTTGCAAGAACATCATACACATTTGCATTTAACATTACAAACATTGAGAGGAAACCAATTATATGCCAAATTGTTGAAATGTGAGTTTTGGTTATCTAAAGTAATTTTCTTAGGACATGTTGTCAGTGTAGAAGGCATCTCTATAGATCCACAAAACATTTTGGCTACAATAGATTGGCCAACACACACAACCGTGACTTAAATAAGAAGCTTCTTGGGATTGGCCAGATATTACAAGAAGTTTTTCAAGGGTTTTTCTCAGATTGTCGCACTATTAATAAATTTAACATGGAAGACAACAAAATTTGAATGGGAAGCAACCTGTGAGAATAGCCTCCAAATACTAAAAGAGAAATTAACTATAGCTCCAATTCTAGTAGTGCCAGAAGGCACAAAGGGTTATCACATATACAGTGATGCCTCATTGTAAGGGCTAAGCTATGTATTGATGTAACATCACAAGGTAATTGCCTTTGCATCCTGATAGCTTAAATCACATGAAAAGAATTATCCTGTGCAAGATTTGGAGCTAGTAGCTATAATTTTTGTCTTAAAAATTTGGAAACATTACTTATATAGAGTTAAATGTATGGTATTTACTGATCATCATAGCTTAAAATATATCTTCACTCAAAAAGATTTAAATTTTAGGCAAAGGAAAATGGTTGGAGTTTATTAAAGATTATGATGTAGATAGACTATGCTAGATTGAGGCCTATAGGGGACTACGTAAGGGTTGCCCCCTATCCCTATACTTGTTCACCATAGTATCAGAATTTTTTCTCTATGTTCGCACGTAAGTATGAGACTCAGGCATTACTCGGCTTTAGATTCACTTCAACTGGCCCCATTATTTCACACATTCTATATGCTGATGATGTTATTATCTATGCACTTGGTTTACATAAGTCTGTGTCTACTATTAATAAGATGCTCCATAAGTTTAATAAGATCAATGGGCTCAATGTTAATCATAAAAAATCTATAATTTTCTTCAATAGAGGTATGAAGAAGAGAAGGATGATGCTTGTGTCCTCTAAGCTTGGTATCCCAAGGGGAAATAAACTCTCCTATTTGGGTATTCTTATTTCAGCCAGGCTATCTAACAAAGCAGATTTCAATTTTTTTATTCAGAGAATTGAGTATCAGGTTGTTAAATGATCGGTGTGCCCCCTCTCCTTGGCTAGTAGGATACTATTGATGAAGGTTGTATTGGAGTCGTTCCCTAATTTTGTGATGAGCTGTTGTGTGGTTCCACATGAGGGTGGAGCAAATGGAGTAGTTGATGAGGAGATTCTTATGTGTTGGCACGAGAATGGCTCCTGCTATCCATGATGCAGATTGGGGACACTATCATGCTCCCAAAGGACATGGGAGGCCTTGGCTTACTTGATCTCGAGACCTTGCATCATGTATTGGTCATGAAGCATTGCAAGAGACTTTTACTTCATGAGGACATCCTTTGGGTAGATATCATGAAGACAAAGTACCCTTTGGGGAAAAAACCCCTACAAGCTCCCTAAGAGTGCCTCTCATGCAGGTAGGCTTTTGCTGGAGGCCTTCCTAGATGCTTTGGAGGGTTTCATTTGGAGGATGATGGATGGAATGTGCACTGATTTCTATGAAGATAGTTGGTTGGGATTCTTACCAATAAAATGGTGGCCCATGTTTATTAAAATGGAGGCTTAATGGCCAAAGTATGTGGGGGAGTGCATGCTGGCATCGAGGAAGTGGGACAGGGATTCCATTGCTTTCTGGGCAAAGCCCTTGTTGGAGGATAGAGTCCTGCACTTGCCATGGGGTCATAATGATGGGAATGATGAGCTTCTTCAGGTGAACACCGAATCACCTAAGGTCTCTTCTACCAAGTTCTACCAGGCTCTCATCACCTCTAGGAAAGTTCATAATGCTCATCCTACTCCAACGTCTAGTGTTTCACCTCTAGAAATCTTGTTCCTACGACAAATTGGCTCACAAGAAGACCTTTAACTGACTATAATAATTGTAGTTGGGGTTGTGATGTGGCTGAGACACTACAGCACACGTTGTGGGACTATGCTGCAGCATGCAGTATCTGAGAGGACCCTGTGTTGTGCACCGCTGCTGAGGCATTGGGCATCTATTGCAGGGTGTGCACACGAGTGTGCATTGGATTCCGCTTTCTAGAGCGCTTCCTCTCCCATGCCGCACAGCCTGGCACAGTGAGCGGTATCTCTACAGCTCATTTGGCCATTATGGTCTCTACCTTGTTCCATATTTGGGAGAATAGAAATCGTTGGGTGCATAAGAAGACCACCATTAGCAATATCATGCTAATTCAAAGGATCAAATTGGAAAGCACTGCCACTATAAATCTCATTAATCCTTATCCTTCTATGTCAAATGGGAAATTCAACCCCTTGGGGCCCCTGGTAACTAGTATTTGGCTTCCCCCTCCAACAGGCTGGATTGTGATCAATTGTGACGTTGCAGTGAAGAATGAGATGGTTGGTATTGGCCTTGTTATCTTTGACCATCAGGGGAGGCCCATGCACATTGTGGGGAAAGAATTCATTTCGTAAGCAAGTGATGCTTCTGAGCTTAAGGCTATTATGGATGTCATGGTGTTTATCATGACAAAACTCAAGAATTACTCTACTGTTGAGATCCAGACTGACTCTACCTATGCATTACATGAGGGGATGCAATGGGTTCATTGTCCTTTAGAGGGAGGAATTATTTCTAATGCTCTCTACTATGTGAGGAAGTTGCCAACTTTTCACCTCATGCATGTTCTGAGGGAAGGCAATGCCCCTGTAGATTGGTTGTAAAAAATGCATGTTTATCTAATATGGTATGGAAAAGGGGAATGCACCTGCCCAAGCCTTTACTTAAGCTCCTGTTAGCTGACTTTGTATTTAAACCCTCATAGTGGGCTCCCTTTTGTAGGTTTTGGCCACTTTTGAATCAAAGAAATCACATATCATCCAGGTAAAGCAAGTGTGGTAGCAGATGCTCTCAGTAGGAAAGCCAATGTTAATAGCTTATTAACTATCAAAGAAGAAAATCAATTGACCTTTGAGATGGAAAAGTTACAACTAAAATCTAAAATACGATAAAATACAATGTTATTGGCTCACCTATTTGTAAGGCTAGATTGGTTGATGTCTATTAAAGAAGACCAAGCTAAAGGTCCAGAACTATAAAAGATAATCCAAAGGGTCCATAATGAATGAGAATCTGAATTTAAATTGGATCAAGATGATATACTTTGATTCTAAGATATATTATGTATACCAATACATCAGCAACACATTGAATTACTATTAAAAGAAGCTCACAACTCTCACTATTCCATTCATCCAGGAAAGAATAAAATATATCAAGAGCTAAGACAATAATACTAGAAGCTAGGGTTGAAGAAAGATGTGGCTAATTGGGTTCAAAGGTGTTTAATTTTTTAGCAAGTCAAAAGAGAACAACAAAATCCTGAAGGATTATCATAGTTATTATTGGTACCAAAATGGAAATGGAGGAAGTTGCAATAGATTTTGTAGTTGGATTACCAAGACCACCTGTAGGTTATGATGCAATTTGGGTAATTATAGATAGGCTAATAAAAATTCTCATTTTCTTACTATAAAGATGACTTATTCTACCATAAACTTAGCTTAAGAATATGTAAAGTAAATTATCAGGTTGTATAGGATATCAAGAATTGTTATCTCTAATTGAGATCCTAAATTTACTTCTTACTTTTGGAAGAGTATACATTAAACTATTAGTACAAGGTTAAGATTCAGTATAGCCTTCTATCCTCGAATAGATGGTTAATAAAAAATAACTATAAAAACCTTGGAAGATTTGTTGTAATTTTGTATTTTAGATTTTGGAGGAGATTAAGAAAGTCACCTGCCTTTGGTAGAATTTTCCTATAATAATAGCTATCAGTCCAGCATCATAATGGCTCCATGTGAAGCACTTCATGGTATAAAATATCGATCACCTCTATGCTGTATTTAGGGGAAGGAAAGAAGTTTACCTGGTTAATTAATGTGGATTTATCTACTAAGATCTATAAAAATCTCATTAGTGCTTACATCACAGGTCATGCATCCCATGTATCCACTACACCGAGAGCTGTGAAAGTTGCTAATAAAGGAGAGACCTTTTCATTAGATGTTCGAGAGAGGGAAGGTTTTGGTGTGAGTAAACTTCTAAAAATATTTTTTGTTTATATTTTTTGATTTTAGGTCACTATGCAAATAAATTAGTTCAGTTCCATTATTTGTTTTTGAAATAGGTTCGAATAGAAGTTCGGGTTTGTCTCCCTCTTGGGTCCCCACCTTAGGTTTTTGTTCCTCATCCTCACTCGATGTTGTAACATCAAAAAGTCCCTGATGTTTTCTTTATCTAATGGCACTAGTTTGAGGTATGGGGCTTCAAAATTTCCTTCTTCTTCTTCTTTTCCTTATTCTTCATCTTCTTCCTTTTCTTCTTCTTCTTCTTCTTCTACTTCTTCCTCCTCTTCTTTATCATCATCATCTTCTTCTTCTTCTTCTTCTTCTTCAACCTCATCTTCTTCTTCTCATTTTTCTTCTTCTTCTTCTTCTTCTACTTCTTCTTTTCCTTCTTCTTCTTCTTCCTCTTATTCTTCTTCTTCTTCTTCTTCTTCCTCGTCCTCTTCTTCTTCTTCTTCATTTTCTTCTTCCTCTTGTTCTTCTTCTTCTTCCTCTTCTTCTTCTTCTTCTTCCTCTTCTTCTTCTTCCTCTTCTTCATCTTCTTATTTTTCTTCTTCTTCTTCCTCTTCTTCTTCTTCTTCTTCTTCTTCATCTACTTCTTCTTCTTCTTCATCATCTTCTTTTTCTTCTTCTTCTACTTCTTCTTCTTCTCCTACCTCATCATCATCATTCTCTTATTCTTATTCTTACTATTGTTCTTGTTCTTGTTCTTCTTCTTCCTCTTCTTCTTCTTCCTCTTCTTCTTTTTCCTTTTCTTCGTCTTCTTCTTCTACTTTTCCTTCTTCATCCACTTCTTCTTCTTCTTCTTCCTCCTCCTTTATTTCCTCTAATTCTTCCTCTTTGTCCACTACTTCTTCTTCTTCTTCTTCATCTTCTTCTTCCTCCTCTTCATTTTCATTATCTTCTTCTTCTTCTTTTACTTCTTCATATTCTTCTTCTCCTTCTTCATCTTCTTCTTTCACTTCTTCTTCTTCTTCTTCTTCTTCTTCCTCTTCTTCTTCTTCATCTTCTTCTTTTTAATCTTCTTCTTCCTTTTCTTCTTCTTCTTCTTCCTTTTCTTCTTCTTCTTCTTCCACTTCTTCTTCAAGTTCGTCTGCTTCCTCCTCCTATTCTTCATCCTCTTCCTCTACTTCCTCTTCTTCTTCTTCTTCTTCCCCTTCCTCTTGTTCTTCCTATTCTTCTTCTTGTTCTGCTTCTTATTCTCCTTCTTTTTCTTCTTCCTTTTCTTCTTCTTCTTCTTCTTCTTCATCTTCTTGTTCTTCTTCCCTGTATTCCTCTTCTTCTTCTTCTTATTCTTGTTTCTCTTATTCTTCTTCTTTGCCAACTTCTTCTACTTCTTTTTCTTCTTCTTCTTTTTGTTCCTCTTCTACTTCTTCTTCTTCACCTTCCACTTCTTCTTCTTCTTCTTCCTCTTCTTCCTCTACTTCATCTTCTTCTTCTTCTTGTTCGTCTTCCTCCTCTTCTTCATCTTCTTGTTATTCTTCTTCTTCATCATCATTTTCTTCTTCTACTTCTCCTTCTTCTTATTCTTTTACTTCTACTTTTTCTTCTTCCTCTTCCTCTTCTTAGTCTTCATTTTCATCTTCTTCTTCATTTTCATCTTCTTCTTCCTCTTCTTCTTCTTCCTCCTACTCTTCTTCTTCTTCTTTATTATTCCTCCTCTTCTTCTTCTTCTTCATCTTCTTCCAACTCTTCTTCTTCTTCTGCATCTTCTTCTTCTTCCTCTTCTTCTTCTTCTCTTCTTCTTCTTATTCTTCTACTTGTTCCTCTTCTATTTTTGGTTCTCCTTCTTCTTCTTCTTCTTCATCTTTCTCTTATTCTTCTTTGTCACCCTCTTCTTCTTCTTCTTCTACTTCTTTGTCCTTTCCTTTCTCTCCTTCTTCTTCTTTTTCTTTTCTTCTTCTCGTTCTACTTCTTGTCCTTCTTCTTCTCTTTCTTCTTCTTTTTCTTCTTCTTCTTCTTCTTCTTCTTCTTTTCTTCTTTTCTTCATCATCATAATCTTATACTTCTTCATTTCTTGTTCTTCTTCCTCTACTTCTTCTTCTTCTTCTTCCTCTTCTTCTTCTTTCCCTTCTTCTTCTTCTTCTACTACTTCTTTATATTCTTCTTCTTCTTCTTCTTCTTCTTCTTCGTGCTCTTCTTCTTCCTCT
>JAIUJO010001298.1:175000-180000 GCA_023846275.1 Vanilla planifolia
TCTTCTTCTTCTTCTTCTTCTTCTTCTTTTTATTCTTTTTCCTCCTCCTCCTCTTCCACTTCTACCTCTTCTTCTTCCACTTCTTCGTCGTCTTTTTCTTCTTCTTCTTCCTCTTGTTCTTCTTCCACTTCTTCTTCTTCTTCTCCTTCTTCTTCCTCATCTTTTTCTTCTTCTTTCTTCTTCTACTTCTTCTTCTTTCCTCTTCTTCTTTTTCTTCTTCTTTATCTTCTTTCTTCTTCTTTTTCTTTCTTCTTCTTCTTATTCTTCTTCTTCTTCTTCTTTTTCATCTTTCTCCTTCTTGTTCTTGTTCTTCTTCTTCTTCTTCCTCTTTTCCTTCTTCGCCTTCTTTTTCTTCTTCTTCACCTTCTTCTTCTTCTTCTTCTTCGTCTTCTTCTTCTTCTTCTTGTCCTTCTTCTTCTTTGTCTTCTTCCTGTTCTTCTTATTCCTTGCCATCTTCCTCTTCTTATTCTTCTTTGTCTTCTTCCTCTTCTTCTTCTTCTTCTTCTTCTTCTTCCTCTTCTTCTTCTTCTTCTTCCTCTTGTTCTTCTTCTTCTTTTTCTTCTTCTTCTTCTTCTTCCTCTTCTTCCTCTTATTATTCTTCCTTCTCTTCTTCTTCTTTTTATTCTTCCTCTTCTTCTTCTTCTTCTTCTTCTTCTTCATCCTCTTCCTCTTCATCCTATTCTTCCTCATCTTCTGCTTTTTCTTCTTCCTCTTTTTGTTTTGCTTCTTCTACTTTTTCTTCATCATCTTCTCCTTCTTCTTCTTCTTCTTCTTCTTCTTCTTCATTTTTATCTTCTCCTTCTTCTTTGTCTTCTTCGCCTTCCTCTTCGTCTTCTTCATCTTCTTCTTCCTCTTTTTCTTGTTCTTCTTCTCCTTCTACTTCTTCTTTTTATTCTTCTTCCTCTTTCTGCTCTTTCTCTTCTTCTTCCTCATCTTCTTCTTCTTCTACTTCTTCCTCTTCTTCTTCTTCTTCCTGTTCCTCCTCCTCCTCTTCCTTTTCTTCCACTTTTCTTCTTCCACTTGTTCTTCTTCTTCATCTTCCTCTTGTTCTTCTTCCTCATCTTCTTCTTCTTCTTCATCTTCTTCTTTCTTCTTCTTCTTCTTCTTCTTCTCCTTTCTTCTTCTTCTTCTTCTTCTTCTTCTTCTTCCTCTTTCTTCTTCTTCTTCTTCCTGTACCTTTTCTTCTTCTTCTTCTTCTTCTTGTTCTTCTTTTTCTTCTTTTTCTTCTTCGTCTTCTTCTTCTTCGTGTTCTTCTTCTTCATCGTCTTCTTCTTCTTCTTCTTTGCCTTCTTCTTCTTCTTCTTCGTCTTCTTCTTTTTCTTCTTCTTCATCCTCTGCTTCGTCTTCTTCCTGTTCTTCTTTTTCTTTACCTTCTTTGCCTTCTTCTTCTTCTTTACCTTCTTTTGCCTCATTTTCTTCTTCTTATTATTATTTTTCATCTTCTTCGTCCTATTCTTTTTGCACTTCTTCTTCTTCTTCTTCTTCTTCTACTTCTTCTTCCTTTTTTTCCTCTTCTTCTTTTTGTTCTTCTTCTTCTACTACTTCTTTTTCTTCTTCTTGTTCTATTTCTACTTCTTCTTCTTTCCACTTTTTCTTCTTCATCTTCTTCTTCTTTTTCTTCTTCTTTCTTCTTCTTCTTCTTTCTTCTTGTTGTTGTTCTTCTTCTTCTTCTTGTTCCTTTTCTTTTACTTCTTCTTTTTCTTCTTGTTCGTCTTCTTCTTCTTCGTTTTCTTCTTCTTCTTCTTCTTCTTCTTCTTCTTCTTCTTCTTCTTTGTCTTCTTCTTCTTCTTCTTCTTTGTCTTCTTCTTCTTCTTCTTCTTCTGCTTCTGCTTTGTCTTCATCCTATACTTCTTATTCTTTGCCTTCTTCCCTATCTTCATCTTCTTTGTCTTCTTCCTCTTCTTCTTCTTCTTTTCCTTCTTCCACTTGTTATTCTTCTTTTTCTTCTTCTTCGTCTTCTTCATCTTGTTCCTCTTCTTCCTCTTCTTTTTCTTCCTCTTCTTCTTCTTATTCTTATTCTTCTTCTGCTTCTTCTTCTTCTCTTCTTCTTCCCCTTCTCCTCTTATTCTTCTTATTCTGCATCTTCTTCTTCTTTTTCTTCTCATTCTACTTATTGTTATACTTCTTCTTCTTTTCCTTCTTCTTCCTTTTCTTCTTCTTCTTTTTCTTCCTCTACTTCTTTTTCTTCTTCTACTACTACTACTTCTTTTACTCTTTTTGCTCCTTTTCTTCTTATACTTCTTCCTCTCTTCTTCCGCTTCTTCTTCTTCTTCTACTTCTTCTTCTACACCTCCAACGTCTTCTAGTTGTTGTTCTTCATCCTGTTCTTCTTCTCCTTTTTAGAGTTCAACTACTTCATCTTCTTCATTTTCTTCTTCTTCTTCTTCTTCTACTTCTTCTTCTTCTTTTTCTTCTTCCTCTTCTTCTTCTTCTTCTTCTTCTTCATCATCATCTTTTTCGTCTTCTTCCTCTTCTTCATCGTCCTCTTCTTCTTCTTCTTCTTCTACTTCTTCGTCTGCTTTTTCTTCTTCTCTTCTTCTTCTACTTCTCCTCTCATTCTTCTTCTTCTTCTTCTTCTTCTTTTTCTTCTCATTCTTCTTATTGTTATACTTCTTCTTCCTTTTCTTCTTCTACTTTTTCTTCGTCTTCTTCTTCTTCTTCTTCTTCATCTGCTACTACTTCTTTTTCTCTTTTTGTTCTTTTTCTTCTTCTACTTCTTCCTCTCTTCTTCCTCTTCTTCTTCTTCTACACCTCCAGCCTCTTCTTCTAGTTGTTGTTCTTCATCCTATTCTTCTTCTCCTTTTTAGAGTTCTACTACTTCACCTTCTTCATCTCCTTCTTCTACTTCTTCTTCTTCTTCTTCTACTTCTTCTTGTTTTCCATCTCCTTTTTCTTCTTCTTCTTCTTATTCTTATTCTTTTTCTTCTTCTTCTTCATCTACTAATTTTTCTTAATCTTCGCTTACTTTTTCTTCTTCTTCTTCTTCCTCTACTTCTTCTTTCTCTTCTTCTTCTTCTTCATCATCATCTTCTTCTTTTTTATCTAATTCTTCTTCTTGTTCCTCTTCTTCCTCTTCTACTTCTTCTACTTCCTCTTCTTCATCTTTTTCTTCTTCTAATTCTTCTTCTTCTTCTTCTACCTCTTCTTCTTCCTCATCATTATCACCATCATCATCATAATCATCTTTTTCTTCTTCTTCTTCTTCTTTTTTCTCCTTCGTCTTCTTCTTCTTCTTCTGCCTCCTCCATTTTTTCATTTTCTTCTTATTCTTCTTCATCTTCCTCTTCCTCTTCTTCTTCTTCTTCTTATTCCTCTTCTTCTTCTTCTTCTTTCCCTTCCTTTTCATTATCATCACCTTCTTCTCCTTCTTCCTATTCCACTTCATCTTCTTCTTCTTCTTCTTCTTCTTCTTTCTTCTTCTTGTTCTTCTTCCTTTTCCTCTTCTTTCTTCTTCTTCTTCTTTCTTCTTTCTCTTGTTCTTCTACTTTTTCTACTTCTTCTTCTTCTTCTTCTTCTTCGTCTTCTTCTTCTTCTTCTTCTTCTTCTAAATCTTCTTCTTCTTCCTCTTCTTCTTCTTCTTCTTATTCGTCTTCATCTCCCTCATCGTTTTCTTCTTCTTCTTCTTCGTCTTCTTCTTGTTGTTGTTCTTCTTCTTCGTCTTCTTCCTCTTCTTCTAATTCATCTTCTTTTCTTCTTCTTCTTCTTCTTTTTCTTCTTCTTCCTCCTCCTCCTCCTCCTCTTCCTCTTCTACCTCTTCTTCTTCTTCTTCTTCTTCTTTTTATTCTTCTTACTCCTCCTCCTCTCCCACTTCTACCTCTTCTTCTTCTTCCACTTCTTTGTCATCTTCTTCTTCTTCTTCTTCTTCCTCTTATTCTTCTTCCACTTCTTCTTCTTCTTCTTCTTTCCTCTTCTTCTTTTTCTTCTTCTTTTTCTTCTTTCTTCTTCTTTTTCTTTCTTCTTCTTCTTCTTCTTCTTCTTCTTCTTCTTTTTCTTCTTTCTCCTTCTTGTTCTTCTTCTTCTTCTTCTTCTTCTTCCTCTTTTCCTTCTTCGCCTTCTTTTTCTTCTTCTTCGTCTTCTTCTTCTTCTTCTTCGTCTTCTTCTTCTTCTTCTTGTCCTTCTTCTTCTTCGTCTTCTTCCTTTTCTTCTTATTCCTTGCCTTCTTCCTCTTCTTCTTCTTCTTCTTATTTGTCTTCTTCCTCTTCTTCTTCTTCTTCTTCTTCTTCTTCTTCTTCCTCTTCTTCTTCTACTTCTTCTTCTTCTTGTTCTTCGTCTTCTTTTTCATCTTCTTCTTCTTCTTCTTCTTCCTCTTCTTCCTCTTATTCTTCTTCCTCTTCTTCTTCTTCTTTTTCTTCTTCCTCTTCTTCTTCTTCTACTTCTTCTTCATCTTCTTCCTCTTCATCCTATTCTTCATCATCTTCTTCTTTTTATTCTTCCTCTTTTTCTTTTGCTTCTTCTACTTTTTCTTCATCTTCTTCTTCTTCTTCTTCTTTTTCTTCTTCTTCTTCTTATTCTTCTTCTTCTTCTTCTTCTTCTTCTTCTTCTTTATTTTGGTCTTCTCCTTCTTCTTTGTCTTCTTCACCTTCCTCTTCATCTTCTTAATCTTTTTCTTCCTCTTTTTCTTGTTCTTCTTCTCCTTCTACTTCTTCTTTTTATTCTTCTTCCTCTTTCTGCTCTTTCTCTTCTTCCTCCTCATCTTCTTCTTCTTCTACTTCTTCCTCTTCTTCTTCTTCTTCCTGTTCCTCCTCCTCCTCTTCCTTTTCTTCCACTTTTTCTTCTTCCACTTGTTCTTCTTCTTCATCTTCCTCTTGTTCTTCTTCCTCGTCTTCTTCTTCTTCTTCGTCTTCTTCTTCTTTCTTCTTGTTCTTCTTCTTCTTCTCCTTTCCTCTTCTTCTTCTTCTTCTTCTCCTTTCCTCTTCTTCTTCTTCTTCTTCTTCTTCTTGTACCTTTTCTTCTTCTTCTTCTTCTTCTTCTTCTTCTTTTTCTTCTTTTTCTTCTTCGTC
>JAIUJO010001298.1:185000-192500 GCA_023846275.1 Vanilla planifolia
TTCTTCTACTTCTCCTTCTTCTTTTTCTTCTTCTACTCCTGTCCTACTTCTTAATCTTCTTGTTCCTCTTATTCTTCTTATTATCCTCATTCTTACACTTCTTCTTTCTTTTCTTCAGCTTCTTTTTCATCTTCCTCTTCTTCTGCTTCTACTTCTTCTTCTTCTACTGCTTCTTCTTCTTCTTCTTCTCTTTTTTTTTTATTTTGCTTCTTCTACTTCTTCCTCTCTTCTTCCTCTTCTTTTTCTTCTTCTTCTTCTTCTTCTTCTTCTTCTTCTTCTTCTACACCTCCAACCTCTTCTTATTGTTGTTGTTCTTCTTCTTCTTCTTCATCTTGTTCTTCTTCTCCATCTTCTTCTTCTTCTTCTCCTACTTCTTCTCTTCCTTCTTCTTCTCCTTCTTCTTCTCCTCGTCCTTCTTCATCGTTTCCTTCTTCTTCTTCTCCTTCTTCTTCTTCACCTTATTCTTCCCATTCTTCTTCTCCTCCTTCCTGTTCTTCTCCTTCTTCTTCTTCTCGTTCTTCTACTTCTTCTTCTTCTTCTCCTTCCCCTTCTTCTCCTCCTCCTTCTTCTCCTTCTTCCTCTTCTACTTATTCTTCTTTCCCTTCTTCATCATCTTCTTCGTCTTCTTCTATGCCTTCTTTGTCTTCTTGTTCTTCTTCTTCTTCCTCCACCTCTACTTCTTCCTCTTCTACTTCTTCCCCTTCTCCTTTTACTTCCCTTTCTTCTACTTCCTCTTCATCTTCATCTTCTTCTTCTTCTTCTTCTTCTTTGTTTTGGTCCTCCTCTTCTTCTTTGACTTCTTCGTCTTCCTCTTCACCTTCTTCTTTTTCTTCTTCTTCTTCTCCTTCTTCTTCTTCTCCTCCTTCTTCTTCTTCTTTCTACGTTTCTTTTTCTACTTTTTCCTCTTCTTCCTCTTCTTCTTCTTCCTCTTCCCCATCTTCTTCTACTTCTTCCTCTTCTTCTTCTTCTTCTTCTTCTTCTTCTTCCTCTTCTTCTTCCTCCTCCTCCACCTACCCTTCCTCTTCTCCCACTTCTTCTTCTTCTGCTTCTTCTTCTTCTTCTTCTTCCTCTTCTTCTTCTTCCTCATCTTCTTCTTCTTTTTCTTCTTCTTCTTCTTCTTTCTTCTTTCTTCTTCTTCTTCTTCTTCTTCTTCTTTCTTGTTCTTCTTCTTCTTCTTCTTCTTCTTCATTCTTCTTCTTCTTCTTCTTTCTTCTTCTTCTTCTTCTACTTCTTCTTCTTCTTATTCCACTTCTTCTTCTTCTTCTTCTTCTTCATCTTCTTCTTCTTCATCTTCTTCTTCTTCTTCTTTGCCTTCTTCTTCTTCTTCGTCTTCTTCCTTTTCTTCTTCTTCTTCGACTTCTTCCTGTTCTTCTTATTCTTCGTCTTCTTCCTCTTCTTTTTCTTCGGTCTTCTTCCTCTTCTTCTTCTTCTTCTTCTTCTTCGCCTTCTTCTTCTTCTTCATCTTCTTCCTTTTCTTCTTCTTCTTCGTCTTCTTCCTCTTCTTTTTCTTTGGTCTTCTTCCTCTTCTTCTTCTTCTTCTTCTTCTTCTTCTTCTTCCTCTTTTTCTTCTTCTTGTTCTTCTTCTTCTTCTTCTTCTTCTTCATCCTCTTCCTCTTCTTCGTCTTCCTATTCTTCTTCTTCTTGTTCTCCTTCTCCTCCCCTTCTTTTCTTCTTCTTCTTCTTTTTCTTCTTATTTTTCTTATTGTTATACTTCTTCCTTTTCTTGTTCTTCTTTTTCTTCCTCTTCTTCTTCTTCTTCTTCTTCTTCTACTACTTCTTCCTCTTCTCTTTTTGTTCTTTGTCTTCTTCTATTTCTTCCTCATTTCTTCCTCTTCTTCTTTTACTTCTTTTTCTTCTTCGTCTTCTACACCTCCAACCTCTACTTCTAGTTGTTGTTCTTCTTTCTATTCTTCTTCTCATTTTTAGAGTTCTACTACTTCATTTTTTTCATCTTCTTCTTCTCCTTCTTCTTCCTCTTCTTTTACTTCTTCTCCTCCTTCTTTTTCTTCTTATTCTTCTTCAACTTCATCATCTCTAATTGTTCTTCATCTTCTTCTTCTTTTTCTTCTTCTTCTTCTTCTTCTTAATCTTCTCCTTCTTCTTCTTCTTCTTCTTCTTATTCTTCCTCTTCTTCTTCTTTTTCTACTTTTTCTTCTTCCTCATCTTCTCATTTTCTTCTTCTTCTTCCTCTTCCTCGTTTGCTTCTTCTTTTCTTATTCCTCTTCTATCACTTTTTATTTTTCTTCATCTTTTTGTTCCTATTCTTCGTCATCCATGTCTTCTTTTTCTTCTTCTTCTTCTTCTTCTTCTTTAGTTTTACTTCTTCTACTTCTTCTTCTTAAACTTTAGCTTCTCTTTTTCTTCTTTTCCTTCTTCTTCTTCTTCTTCTTCTTCTCCTTCTTCTTCTTCTTCTTCTTCTTCACTTATTCTCCATCTTTTTCTTCTACTTCTTTTCTTTCTTCTTCTTCTTCTTACTCTTCTTTTTCTCTTTCTTGTACTTTTTCTTTTTCTTTTTCTTCTTCTTCTTCTCCTCCTTCTTGTACTTGTCCTTCTTCTTCTTCTTCTTTTTCTTCATCTTTTTCTTATTCTAATTCTTCTTCTACTACTTCTACTTCTTCTTCTTCTTCTTCTCATTTTTCTTCTTCATCTTATTCTTCTTCTTCTTCTTCTTCTTCTACTTCTTCGTTTTCTTCTTCTTCTTCTTCTACTACTTCTTTCTTTTCTACTTCTCCTGCTTCTTCCACTTCTTCTTCTTCTTCTTCTTCTTCTTCTTCCTCTTCTTCTTCTTTTTCTTCTTCTTCTTCCTCTTTTTCTTTTACTTCTTTCTCTTCTCCCTCTTCTTCTTCTTTTCCTTCTTCTTCTTCTTCTTCTTCTTCCTCTTCTTCTTCTTCTTCTTCTTCTTCTTCTTCTATTTCATCTTCTTCTTCTCCTCCTTCTTCCTTTGGTTTTCGTTCTTCTTCTTCTTATTCCTCTTCCTTTTCTTCTTTGTCTTCTTCTTTGTCTTCTTCTTTTCTTCTTCTTCTTCTTCTTCTTCCTATTCTTCTTCTTCTGCCTCTTTCTCTTCTTCTTTCTCTACCTCCTCCACTTCTTCTTCTTCTTCTTCCTCCCCTTGTTCCTTGTCTTCTTCTTCTTCTTCTTCTTCTTCCTCTTCTTCTTCTTCTTCTTTATCTTCTCCTTCCCATTCTTCTTATTCTTCTTCTTCTTATCTTTCTCCTTCTTCTACTTCTTCGTCTCCTCATTCTTCTTCTTCTCTGTCATCTACTTCTTAACCTTTTCTTCTGCGTCTTCTTCTTCTTCTTCTTATTATTATTATTATTCTTCCTCTTCTTCTCATTTTCTTCTTCTTGTTCTTCTTCTTCTTTTTCTTCTTTTTCTTATTCTAATTTTCTTCTTCTTCTTCTTCTTCTTCTTCTTACTCTTCTTCCACTTCTTCTTTTTCTTCTTCTTCTAACTCTTCTTCTTCTTCTACTACTTTGTCTTCTTCTTCTTCTTCTTCTTCTTCTTCTTCTTCTTCTTCCTCTTCTTCTTCTTGTTTTTCTTTTTCTTCTTCTTCATCTTCTTTTTCTTCTTCTTCTTCTTCTTCTTCTTCTTCTTCTTCTTCTTCTTTTGGTTTTTCTTCTTCTTCTTCTTCTTATTCCTCTTCCTTTTCTTCTTCGTCTTCTTCTTTTTCTTCTTCTTCTTCTTCTTCTTCTTCCACTTCTTCTTTTTCTTCTTCTTCTTCTTCTTCTTCCTATTCCTTTTCTTCTTCTTTTTTTTCTTCTTCTTCTACGTCCTCCACCTCTTCTTCTTCTTCTTCTTCCTCCCCTTCTTCCTTGTCTTCTTCTTCTTCTTCTACTATTTCTTCCTCTTCCTCTTCTTCTTCTTTTCCTTCCCTTTCCCTTTCTTCTTCTACTTCTTCTTCTTCTTCTTCTTCTTCTTCTTCTTCTTCTTCTTCTTATCTTTCTTCTTCTACTTCTTCTTCTACTCCTTATTCTTCTTCTTCTCCATCATCTTCTTCTTAATCTTTTCTTCTTCGTCTTCTTCTTCTTCTTCATCTTCTTCCTCTTCTTCTTCTTACTCTTCTCCATTTTCCTCTTCTTCTTCTTCTTCTTCTTCTTTTTCTTCTTCTTTTTCTTCCTCTTCTCCTCATTTTCTTCTTCTTCTTCTTCTTCTTCTTCTTCTTCTTCTTCTGCTTCTTCTCATTTTCTTCTTCTTCTTCTTCTTCTTCTTTTCCTCTTCTTCCAATTCTTCTTTTTCTTCTTCTTCTTTTAACTCTTCTTCTTCTTCTTCTTCAACTACTACTTCTACTTCTTCTTCTACTACTCCTATTTCTTCTTCGACTTCTTCTTCTTATTCTTATTCATCTTCTCCATCTTCCCCTTCTTCTTCTTCTTCTTCTTCCTCGTCTGCTTCTCCTTTTCTTCTTTTTCTTCTTCTTAATTTTACCATTTTTCTTCTTCTTCTTTTTGTTCCTATTCTTCCTCTTCTTTGTCTTCTTTTTCTTCTTTTTCCTCTTCTTCTTCTTCTTCTTCTTTTACTTCTCCGTCTTCTTCTTCATGACCTTTAACTTCTCTTCTTCTTCTTTTCCTTCTTTTTCTTCTCTTCTTCCCCCTCTACCTCCACCACTTCTTCTCCTTCTTCTTCTTCTTCTTCTTCTTCTTCTTATTCGCCTTCTTCTTCTTCTAGTTCTTTCCTTTCTTCTTCTTCTTCTCATTCTTCATCCTCTCTTTCTTCTTTTTTTCTTCTTTTCTACTTTTTCTTCTACTACTACTACTTCTTCTTCTATTCTTCTTCTCATTTTTTCTTCTAATTCTTCTTCTTTTTCTTCTTTATCTTTGTTTTCTTCTTCTTGTGCTTCTACTATGTTTGCTTCTTTTTCTTCTTCTACTTCTTCCTCTTCTTCTTCTTTTTCTTCTTCTTCTTCTTCTTCTTCCTTTTTTCTTTTACTTCTTCCTCTTCTTCTTCTTCTTCACCATATTCTTCTACTTCTTCCACTTCTTCTTCTTCTTCTTTTTCTTTTTCATCATCTTCTTCTTCTTCTTCTTCTTCTACTTCTTCCTCCTTTTCCACCTCTTCTTCTTCTTCCTCCACTTCTTCCTTGTCTTCTGTTTCTTCTTCTTCTTCTTCCTTTTATGCTTCTCCTTCCCTTTCTTCTTCTACTTCTTATCTTTCTTGTTCTTCCTCTTCTCCTCGTCCTCATTATTCTTCTTCTTCGTCATCTTCTTATTAATCTTTTCCTCTTCGTCTTCTTCTGCTTCTGCTTCTTCTTCTTCTTAATCTTCTTCTTTTTCTTCTTCCTCTTCTTTTTCTTCCTCCTCTTCATCTTTTTCTTTTTTTTCTTCCTCCTCTTCTTCTTATTTTCTTCTTCTTCTTCTTCTTCCTCTTCTTCCACTTCTTCTTCTTCTTCTTCTTCTTCTTCTTCTTCTTCTTCTTCTAACACTTCTTCTTCTTCTTTTTCTTCTTCTTCTTCTTCTACTACTACTACTTTATCTTCTTCTTTTTCTTCTTCTTCTTTGTCTTCTTCCTCTTCTTCTTCTTCTTCTTGTTCTTCTTCTACTTCTTGCTCTTCTTCTTCTTCATCCACTTCTTCCTCTTCCTCTTCTCCTTCTTCTTCTTCCTCTTCCTCTTCCTCTTCTTCTTCTCCTTCCTCTCGTTGTTCTTCTTCTTCTTCTTTTTCTTCTACTACAACTACTTCAACTTCTTGTTCTACTCCTATTCCTTCTCCTTCTTCTTCCATTTCTTCTTCTTCTTCTTCATTTTCTTCTTGTTCTTCTTCTTCCTATTTTTGTTCTTCTTCTTCTTCTTCCTGGTTTGCTTCTCCTTTTCTTCTTATTATTCTTCTTCCTCTTCTTCTTCTTCTTCTTCTTCTTCTTCTTCTACTACTATTACTTCTTCTTCTTCTTGTCCTTGTCCTTCTTCCTCCTCTTCTTCTTCTTCTTCTCCTTCTACCTCTTCTTCTTTTTCATATTTTATTTGTTTTTCTTCTTTTTCTGCTCCTTCTCCTACCCCTTCTTCTGCTTCTTCTTCTTCATCCACTTATTCTTCTTCTTTTTCTTCTTCTTCTTCTTCTTCTTCCTCTTCTTCTTCCTCTTTTTCTTCTTCTTCTTCTTCTTCTTCTTCTTACTCTTCTTCTTCTTCTTCTTTTTCTTTTTCTTCTTCTTCTTCTCCTTTTTCTGTTTCATATTTTGCTTCTTCTTCTTCTTCTTCTTCTTCTTCCTCTTCTTTTTCTTCTATTTCTTCCTCCTCTTGTTGTTGTTCTCCTTCTTCCTCGTCTTTTTCTTCTTCTTCTTCTTGTTCTTCTTCTTCTTCTTCTTCTTTGTCTTCTTCTTCTTCTTATTCTTATCCTTTTTCTTCTTCCACTTCTTCTTCTTCTTCTTCGTCAGCTTTTACCTCTTCTTCTTCTTCTTCATCATCATCTTCTTCTTCTTCTCTTTTTACTTGTTCTTCTTCTTCTTCTTTTTCTTCCTGTTCTTCTACAATTAGCACTACTTCTTCTTCTTCTTCCACATCTTCTTCTTCTACTTCTTCTTTTTCATTTTCTTCTTCTTCTTCCATCTATGCGTCCTCTTCTTCTTCTTCTTCTTCTTCTTCTTTTTCTTCTTCTTCTTCATCTTCTGCTTCTCCTTCTTCTTCTACTTCTTCTCCTTCTCCTTCTTCTTCTACTTGTTCCTCTTCTTCTTCTTCTACTTCGTCTTCCTCTTCATCTTCTTCTGCTTCTTCTTTTTGTTCTTCTTCTTTTGCTTCTCCTTTCACTTATTCTTCTTCTTGTACTTCTTCTCCTTCTTCTTCTTCTTCTTCTTCCTTTTTTCCCTCGTCTTCTTATTCTTCTCCCATTTCTTCTTCTACTTCTTCTTCTTCTTCTTCCTCTTCTTCATCCTTTTCTGCTTCGTCTTCTTCATCTTCCTCTTATTATTATTGTTATTATTATTATTATTATTATTATTATTGTAAATGTTATTCTTCTTCTTCTTCTTCTTCTTCCACTTTCTTTTGTTCTTACTCTCGTTTTTCATCTTCTTCTTTTTCCTCCACCTCCACTTATTCTACTTCATCTTCCTCTTCTTCCTCTTCTTTTTCTTTATCTTCTTCCTCTTCTTCTTATTCTTTTGCCTCTTGTTCTCCTTCTTCTTCTTCTTCTTCTCATCCTCCTTCTTGTTCTCCTCCTTCATCTTCTTCTTCTCTATCTTCTTTTTCTACTTCATCTTCTTCTTCATTTTCTTCTTCCTCTTGTTCTTCTTGATCAACATCTTCTTCTTCTTCTTCTTCTTCTTCTTCTTCATCTTCTTCTCCTTCTTCTTCCTCCACTTCTCCTTCTACTTCTACTACTTCTCCTTCTTCTTATTTTTCTTCTTCTTCTCCATCTTTCTCCTTCTTCTTCTTTTTCTTCTTCTTCTCCATCTTCTTCTTCTTCTTTTTCCTTCTTCTTCTCCTTTTTCTTCTTCTCCTTCTTCTTCTTCTTTTTCCACTTCTTTTGCTTCTTCTTCTTCTTCTCCTTCACCTTCTTTTTCTTCTTTTTCTTCT
>JAIUJO010001298.1:202500-210000 GCA_023846275.1 Vanilla planifolia
CTTATTCTTTCTTTTCTTCTTCTTCTTCATTTTCATCTTCTTCTTCTTGTAGTTCTTCTTCCTTTTCTTCTTCCTCTTCCTCTTCTTCTTCTTCTCCTTCTCGTCCATCTTCTTCTTCTTCTCCTTCTTCTTCTTCTTTATCTTCTTGTTGTTCTTCTTCTTTCAGTTCTCCTTCTTCTACTTGTTCTTGTGCTCCTTTTTCATCTTCTTCTTCTTCTTCTTCCTTTTCTTCTTCATCATCATAATCATCATGATCATCTTATACTTCTTCTTGATCTTTTTCCTCTTCCTCTTCTTCTTCTTCTTCTTCTTCTTTTCTTCTTCTTCTTCCTCTCCCTCCTCTTTTTCTTCTTCTACTTCTTCTTCTTTTACTTTTTCTTCTTCTTTCTATTCTTATTCTTATTCTAATTCTTCTTCTTCCTCTTCTACTTCTTCTTCATCTTCTTCTTCTTCTTCTACTTCCCCTTCTTCTTCTTCTTCTTCTTCTTCATTTTCTTCTTCTTCTTCTCCTACTTTTTCTTCCTCCTCATCTTCTTCTTCATCTTTTATTATTATTATTATTATTATTCTACTATGATTACTATTGCTACTAATTCTTCATCATCTTCTTCTTCTTTAACTTCTTTTTCTTCTTCTTCTTCTTCTTCTTCTAATTCTTCTCTTTCTACCTCTTCTTCTTCTTCTTCTTCTTCTTCTCACTCTTCTTCTTCTTCTTCTTCTAATTCTACCTCTTTTTTTTCTTCATCTCCTTCCTCTTCTTTCACTTGTTCTTCATCATCTTCTTCACCTTCTTCTTCATCATCTTCTTCTTCTTCTTCTCCTTCTTCTTCTTCTTATCCTTCTACTTCTCCTTCTTCTAATTCTTCATCTTCTTCCTCTTCTTTAGCTTCTTTTTCTTCTTTCTTCTTCTTCTTCTTCTTCAGCTTCTTCTTCTTCTTCTTCTTCTCCTTCTACTTATTCTTCTTCTCCTTCTTCCCTTTTATCTCTTCTTCTTCTTATTCTTCTTCTTCTTCTCCTCCTTCTACCTCTGCTTTTATTTCTTCTTTTTCTTCTTCTTCTCTTTCCTTTTCTTCTACTTCTTCTCTTTCTTCTTCGTCTTGTTCTTCGCCTTCTTCTTTTCTTCTTCTTCTTCCACTTATTCTTCTTATATTTCTTCTTCTTCTTCTTCTTCTAATTCTTCTACTTCTCCTTCCTATTCTTCTTCAACTTCTTCTACTTCTCATTTCTCTCTTCTTTTTCTTCTTCCAGCTGCTCTCCCTCCTCCTATTCTTATTGTTCTTCTTTTTCTTCTTCTTCTTCTTCTTCCTCCTCCTTCACCTCTTCTTCCTCTTCTTCCTCTTCTTATTCTCCTTCTTCTTCTTCTTCTTCTTCTTCTTCTTCTTCTTCTTCGTCGACTTCTTCTTTTTCTTCTATGCCTACTTCTTCTTCTTCTTTTTCTTCCTATTCCTCTTCTTCTTCTTCTTCTTCCTCTTCTTCTTCTTTTTCTTTTTCTTCTTCTTCTTCTTCTTCTTTTCCTACTTCTTTCTATTATTCCTCTTCTTCTTCTTATTCTTCTTCTTAATTTTCATATTCTTCATCAACTTCATCTTCTCCTTCTTCTTCTTGCTCTTCTTCTACACCTTCTACCTCCTCTTCTTCTTCTTCCCATTCTTTCTCTTCTTCTTATTCTTGTTCTTCTTCTTCTTCATCTTCTTCTTCTTATTTTTCTTCTTCTTATTCTTCTACCTCTTCATCTTGCTCTTCACCTTCTACTTCTTCAACATCTTCTTCTTCTTCTTCTTCCTCTTCTTCTTCTCCTTTTCTTCTTCTTTTCTTGTTCTTCTTCTTCTTCTCCTTCTTCGTCATCTTCTTCTTATTTTTTTATACTTCTTCTTCTTCTTCTTCTTCTTCTCCTTCTCCTTCTTCCTCTTCTGATTTTTCTTCTTCTTCTACATATTCTTTTTCTTCTAATTCATTGTCTTCTTCTTGTACTTCTTCTTCCTCTTCTTCTTTTTGTTCTTTTCCTTCTTCTTCATATTCTTCTTCCTCTTCTTCTTCTTCTTCCTCCTCTTCTTCTCCATTGTCCTCTTCTTCTTCTTGTTCTTCTTCTTCTTCTTCTTGTACATATTTTCCTCCTCTTCTTCCTCTCCTTCTTCTTCTTCTTCTTTATTTTCTTCTTCTTCTTCTTCTTCATCTTCTTCTTCTTCTGCTTCTATATCTTCTCCATGTTCTTCTTCTTCTTATTCTTCTTCCTCTTCTTCTTCTTCTTCCTCCTCCTCTTCTTCTTCTTCTTCTTCTTCCTTTTCCTCATCTGCAACTTCTTCTACTTCTTCTCCTTCTTCTTTTTCTTATCCTTCTTCTCCTACTTCTCCTTCCCCTTCTTCTTCTTCTTCTTCTTCTTCTTCTTCTTCTTCTTCTTCTCCTTCTCCATCCTATTATTATTATTATTATTATTATTATTACTATTCTTCTTCTTCTTCTTCTTCTTCTTCTTCCTCTTCTTCTTCGTCTTCTTCCTCTTCCTCTTCTTCTTCTTCTTCTTCTTATTCTTATTCTTCTTATACTTCCTCTGATATCTTTTCTACTTCTTCTTTTTCTTCTTCTTAATCTCTTACAATTTCTTCCTCTTCTTCTTCTTCTTCTTCTTCTTCCTCTTTTTCTTCTTTTTCTTCCTCTTCTTCTTCTTCTTCTTCTTCTTCCTCTTCTCTAACTTCTTCTCCTTCTTCTTCTTTTTCTTCTTCTTCTTCTTCTTCCCCTTCTCCTTCAACCTCTTCTTGTTGTTCTGGCTCTTCTTCTCCATCTCCTACTTCTTCTTCTTCTTCTTCTCCTTCTTCTGCTTATTCTTCTTCTTCTTCTTCTTCTTCTTCTAATCGTCCATTTTATACTTCTCCTTCTTATTCTTCTTCTTCTTCTTCATTTTTGCTTCGTCCTCTTCTTCTTCTTCTTCTTCTTCATCTCATTTTTATTCTTCTTATTCTTCTTCTTCTTCTTCTTTCACTTCTCCCACTTCTTCATTTTCTTCTTCTTCTTCTACTACTATTAACTTCTTTATTCTACTTCTCCTTCTTCCTCTTCTTTTTCTTATTCATCATCTTCTTCTTCTTCTTCTTCTACTTCTTGTCCTACTTCGTCCCCTTCTTCTTCTTCTTCTTCTTCTTCTTCTTCTTCTTCGTCTTCTTGTTCTTCTACATCTTCTTCTTTTTCTTCTTCCAATTCTTCTTCTACTTCTTCTTCTTCTTTTCTTCCTCTTGTTCCTCTTCTTTTTCATCTTCATCTTCTTCTTCTTCTTCTTCTCCTTCTTCTTCTCTTTCCATTTCCAATTATTTTTCTTCTTCTTTGTGCTCTCTTTCTTCTTCGTATTCTTCTTCTTCTTCTTTTTCTTTTCCTTCTTCCTCCTCTTCTTCTTCCTCTCTTTTTTCTTCTTCTTCTTCCTCTAATTCTTCTTCTTCTTCTTCTTTTTCTTCTCGTTCATCTTCTGCTTGTTCTTCTTCTGCTTCTTCTTCTCCTTCACCTTCTTCTTCTCCTTCTTCTTCTTCTACTTCTTCTTTTTCCACTTCTTCTGCATCTCTTTCTTTTTCTTCTTTTTCTTCCTCATCATCACCATCTTATAACACTTCTTCTTCTTCTTCTTTTTCTACTTCATTTTTTTTCTTCTTCTTCTTCTTCTTCTTCTTCTTCCTCTTCTTCTTTTACTACTTCTTCTTCTTCTTCTCGTTTTTCTTCTTCTTCTTCTTCTTCTTCTTTTACTTCTACTTCTTCTTCTTCTTCTTCTTCATCTTCCTCTTCCACTTTTTCTTCTTCATCTTCCTCTTGCACTTCTTCTTCTTCATCTTCGTCTTGCACTTCTTCTTCTTCTTCATCTTCTACTTCTTCTTCTTCTCCTCCTTCCTCTTCTTTTTCTTCTTCTTCATTTTCCTATTCCTCCTCTTCATCTTCTCCTTTTTCTTCTTCTCGTTCTTCTTCTCCATTTCCTTTTCCTTCTCCTTTTCTTCTTCTTCTTTTTCTTCTTCATCTTCTTCTTCTCCTTCTCTGTTGTCTTCTTCTTCTTATCCTTATTCTTGTTCTTCTTCCTCTCCTTCTTCTACTTCTACTTCTTCCTGTTCTAGTTTTTCTTCTTCTTCGTATTATTTTTCTTTTTCTTCTTCTTCTCCTTCTTCTTCTTCTTCTCCCTCTTCTCTTTGTTCTTCTTTTTCTTCTTATTCTTCTTTTTAATTTTCTTCTTCTTTTTTGTTCTCATCATCTTCTTCCTCTCCTTCTTCTTCTTCTCCATCTTCTTCTTCTTCTTCTTCTTCTTATTTATCTTCTTATTCTTTTTCTTCTTCTTCCCCTTCTCCATCTTCTCCTTGTTCTTCTTCTCCTTTTCATCATCTTCTTCTTCTTCTTCTCCTTCCTTTTCTTCTTCCTCATCATCATCAAAGTCATCTTATACTTCTTCTTCTTGCTCTTCTTCCTCTACTTCTTCTTCTTCCTCTTCCTCCTCTTATTCTTCTTCTTCTTCTTCCTCTTCTTCTTCTTTTTCTTCTTCCTCCTCCACCTCCTCTTTTACTTCTATTTCTTCTTCTTCTTTTACCTTTTCTTCTTCTTATTATTATTATTCTTCTTGTTCTTCTTCTTCCTCCTCTTCTTCTTCCTCTTCTTCTTCTTCTTCTTCTTCTTCTTCTTCATCATCTTCTTCTTCCTCTTCTTCTTATTATTATTCTTCTGGTTCTTCTTCTTCCTCCTCTTCTTCTTCCTCTTCTTCTTCTTCTTCTTCTTCTTCTTCTTCTTCTTCATCATCATCATCTTCTTCTTCCTCTTCTTCTTACTCTTCCTTCTCCTTCTCTTCTTCTTCTTCTTTTATTCTTCTTCTTCTTCTACTACTACTACTTCTTCTTGTTCTTCTACTATTACTACTACTGCTACTAATTCTTCATCTTCTTCTTCTTCTTCTTCTTTAACTTCTTTTTCTTCTACTTAATTCTTCTTCTTCTTCTTCTTCTTCTCCTTCCTCTTCTTCCACTTCTTCTCTTTCTTCTTCATCTTCTTCTTCTCCTTCTTCTTCTTCTTCTTCTTCTCCATCTACTTCTTCTTCTACTATTTCTTTTTCTTCTTATTCTTTTACTTCTCCTTCTTCTACTTCTTCACCTTCTTCTTCTTCTCATTTTTCTTCTTCTTCTTCTTGTTCTTCTTGTTCTTCCTCCTCCTCCCCCTTCTTCCTACTCCTCTTCTTTTTCTTTTTCTTCTTCTTATTCTTCCAATTCTTCCTTTTTCTCTTGTTCTTCTTCTTCCTCCTCTTCTTCCTCTTCTTCTTCTTATTCTTCTTCTTCCTCTTCTCCTTCTTCTTCCTCTTCCTCTACTTCTTCTGCTTCTTCTTCTTCTTCTTCTTCTTTTCCAACTTTTTTCTCAGTCTTATTCTTATTCTTCATATTCTTCAATTAATTCATCTTCTTCTTCTTTATCATCTTATTCTTCTTCTTCCTCCTCCTCTTCTTCTTCTTCCCCTTCTTTCTCTTCTTCTTATTCTTCATCATCATTTTCTTCTTCTTCTTCTTCTTTTTCCTTTTTTTTTGCTTCTTTTTCTTCTTCATCTACTTCTTCTTCTTACACTTCTCCTTATTCTTCTTAATCTTCTACATCTTCTTATTCTTCTTCATCTTCTTCTTCTTTTTCTTCGTCTCCTTTTCTTCTCCTTCTTCATCTTCTTCTACTTAGTATTATTCTTATTTATATTATTATTATTATTATTATTCATCTTCTTCCTCTTTTAAATTTCTTCTTCTTCTTCATATTTCTTTTTCTACTTCTTCGTCTTCTTCTTGTACTTCTTCTTCCTCTTCTTCTTCTTCTTCTTCTTCTCCTTCTTCTTCCTCTTCTTCTTCTTCTTCTTCCTCTTCTTCATCTTCTTGCTCTTCTTCTTCTTCTCCTTCTTCTTCTTGTAGTTACTTTTCCTCTTCTTCTTCCTCTCCTTCTAGTTCTTCTTTTTCTTGTTCTTGTTCTTCTTCTTCTTCTTTATCTTCTTCCTCTTCTTCTTCTCCATCACCTTGTTTTCCTTCTTCTTCCTCTTCTTCATCTTTTTCTTCTTCTCATTCCTTTTCTTCTTCTTCTTCCTCAACTTCTTCTTCTTTTTCCTCTTCTTCTACTTCTTCTTCTTCTCCATCTTCTTTTTCGTTCTTCCCCTTCTTCTTTTTCTTCCTCTTCCTCTTGTTTTTCTTCTTTTACTTCTACTTCCACTTCTTCTTCTTCCTCTACTTATACCTCTTCCTCGACTCGTACGTCTTCTTCATTTTCTTCTTCTCTTAGATTTCTTC
The DNA here is from genome assembly GCA_023846275.1 of Vanilla planifolia. Classification (NCBI taxonomy): domain Eukaryota; kingdom Viridiplantae; phylum Streptophyta; class Magnoliopsida; order Asparagales; family Orchidaceae; genus Vanilla; species Vanilla planifolia. Next base: position 208,767 of record JAIUJO010001298.1, read on the forward strand.
TTCTTATTCTTCTTCTTCTTCTTCTTCCTCTTCTGCTTCTTCTTTTTCTTCTTCTTCTTCATCATCATCTTCTTCTCCTTCTTCTTCTTCTTTTGCTTCTTATTCTTCTTCTTTGTTTCTTCTTCTTCTTCTTCTTCTTCGTCCACCTCTTCTTCTTCTTCCTCCTCTTCGTCTTCTTCTTCTTCTTCTCTTTCTTGTTTTTCTTCTTTTTCTTCTTGTTTTTCTCCTTCTACTTCTACTCTTCTTCTTCTTCTACTTAAACTTCTTCTCCTCCCTCTTCTTCTTCTTCATTTTCTTCTTCTTCTTAATTTTCTTCTTCTTCTTCTACTACTACTTATTCTTCCTATTCTTCTTCTTCTTCATCCTCTTCGTCAGCTTTTTTTCTTTTTTCTTCTTCTTCTTCTTCTTCTTCTTTTCCTTCTCCTTCTTCTTCTTCTTCTTCCTCTTCTGCTTCTTCTTTTCTTCTTCTTCATAATCATCATCTTCTTGTTCTCCTTCTCCTTCTCCTCCTTCCACATCCCCACTTTCATCGTCTTCTTCTTCTTCTTCTTTTTCTCCTCCTCCTCCTCCTTCTTCTTCTCCTTCTTCTTCAACTTCTTCATCTTCTTCTTCTTCTTCCACTTCTTCTTCTTCTTCTTATTCTTCTACTACTACTTCTACTTTTTTTTCTTCTTCTACTGCTTGCTTCTCCTCTTCTTCCTCCTCCACCACTTTTTCTTTTTTCTTCTTCTTCTTCTTCTTCTTCTTCCCCTTCTTCTTCTTCTTCCTGTACGTCTTCTTCTTCTTCTTCCTCTCCCTCCTCTTTTTCTTCTTCTTATTCTTCTTCTTCTTCTTCTTTTACTTTTTCTTCTTCTCCCTATTCTTATTCTTCTTCTTCTTCTTCCTCTTCTACTTCTTCTTCTTCTTCTTCTTCTTCTTCTTCTACTACTTCCCCTTCTTCTTCTTCTTCTTCATTTTCTTCTTCTTCTTCTTCTTCTTTTTCTTCCTCCTCCTCCTCCTCATCTTCTTCTTAATCTTCTATTATTATTATTATTATTATTATTCTACTACGATTACTATTGCTACAAATTCTTCATCATCTTCTTCTTCTTTAACTTCTTTTTCTTCTTTTTCTTCTTTTTCTTCTTATTCTTGTTCTTCTTCTTCTTCTAATTCTTCTCTTTCTACCTCTTCTTCTTCTTCTTCTTCTCCTTCTCACTCTTTTTCTTCTTCTTCTTCTTCTAATTCTACCTCT
>JAIUJO010001298.1:230000-232500 GCA_023846275.1 Vanilla planifolia
GAGAGAAGAAGAAGAAGAAGAAGAAGAAGAAGAAGAAGAAGAAGAAGAAGAAGAAGAAGGAGAAGAAGAAGTAGTTGACAAAAAAGAAGAAGAGGAAGAAGTAGTAGAAGAAGAAGAAGAAGAAGAAGAAAAATAAGCAAAAGAAGAAGTGTAAGGAGAAAGAAGAAGAAGAAGAAGAAGACAAATAACAAGAAAAAGGCAAATAAGAAGAAGAGCAAGAATTAGATGAAGAAGAAGACAAAGAAGTGGAGGAAGAAGAAGTGGAAGAAAAAGAAGAAGAGTAAGAACAAGAAGAAGAAGAAGATCATGAAGAAGAAGGGGAAGAATAAGAAAAAGAAGAAGAAGACGAACAAGAAGAAGACAGAAGAAAAAGAAGAAATTGAAGAAGAAGAAGATGAAGAAGAAGAAGAATAAGAAGAAGAAGAAAAAGAAAAGAAGAACAAGGAGTAGTAAAAGAAGAAGAAAAAGAAAAGAAGGAAGAAGAAGAACAATGAGAAGATAAAGAAAGGGAAGAATAAGAAAGACAAGAAGATGACAAAGAAGATGAAGGAAAAGAAGAAGAAGAAGAAGATTATGAAGAAGAAGAAGAAGAAGAAGAAGACGAAGAAGGAGGAGAAGAAGAAGAAGAAGCAGAAGAGGAGGAAGAAGAAGAATGAGCAAAAGAAGAAGAAGAAGAAGAAAAAGTAGTAGAAGAAGAAGAAGAAGACAAACACCATGAAGAAGAAGAGGACAAACACCTTGAAGAAGAAGAAGAACAAGAACAAGAAAAAGAAGAAGAAGGACAAGAAAGAGAGAAGAAGAAGAGGAAGTAGAAAAGAAGAAAAAAGTTCAAAGAAAAGGAACACAAAGAAGAAGACAACGAAGATAACGAAGAAGAAGAAGAAGAAGAAGAGGAAGCAGAAGAAGTATTAGAAGAAGACAAAGAAGTAGAAGAAGAGGAGGAAAATTATAAGAAGAAGATGATGAAGATGAAGAAGACAAAGATGACAAAGAAGAAGAAGAAGAAGAAGAAGAAGAAGGAGAAGAAGATAAAGAAGAGGATGAGGAAAAGGAAGAAGAAGAAGAAGAAGAAGAAGAAAAAGATAATTAAGAGGAAGAAGTAAAAGAGGAAGAAGTAGAAGGCGAAGAAGAAGAAAAGGAAGAAGTGAAAAAAGAAGATGATGAAGAAGAAGAAGAAGATGTTTAAGACAAAGAAGAAGAGGAAGAGGAAGAAGAAGAAGGAATAAAAGAAGAAGAAGGGGAAGAAAATGAAGAGGAAGAAAAAAACATGAAGAAGAAGAGGAAGAAAAAGAAGAAGAGGAAGAAAAAGAAGAAGAAGAAGAGTCAAAGAAGAAGAAGAAGAAAAAGAGGAAGGTGACGAAGAAGAACAAGAAGAAGAAGAAAAAGAAGAAGGAGAAGAAAAAGAAAAAGAAGAAGAAGATGAGGAGAGGAAGAAGAAGTACAAAAAGAACAAGAAGAAGAAGAAGTAGAAAAAGATGAAGAAAAAGAAGATTAAGAAGAAGAAGAAGAACAAGAACAAGAAGTAGTTGAGGATGATGAATAATAAGAAGAAAGAGAAGAAGAAGAAGAAGAAGAAGAAGAAGAAGAAGAAGAAGAAGAGGAAGAAGAAAAAGACAAAGAAGAAGAAGAAAAATAATAAGAAGAAGAAATTGAAGAAGAAGAAGAAGAAGATGGCAAATAGAAAAAGAATAGAAGATGATGATGATGATAATGATCATGAAGAAGAAGAAGAAGAAGAAGAAGAAGAAGAAGTAGAAGAACAAGAAGTAGTAGAAGAAGAAGAAGATGAAGAAGAAGAAGGGAAGGAAGCATTAGAAGAAGAAGAAGAAGAAGACAAAGAAGTGGGAGAAGAAGAAGAAGAAGAAGAAGCAGAAGAAAAAGAAGAAGAAGAAGAAAAAGAAGAAAAGAAGAGGAAGAAAAATGGAAGAAGTAGAAGGAGACGAAGAAGAAAAAGAAGGGGAAGAAGAAGACGACGAAGAAGATGAAGTGGAAGAAGTGTAAGAAGTGGAAGAAGATGAAGAAGAAGAAATAGAAGAAGAAGAAGACGATGAAGAAGCAGAAGAAGAAGATGATGAAGATGAAGAAGACAAACTAGAAGAAGAAGATGATGATGATGACGTCAAAGAAGAAGAATATGGAGAAAATGAAGAAGTAGAAGAAGAATACGACGAATAAGGAGTAGAAGAAGAAGAACAAGAGGAATAGGGAGAAGAAGAAAATGAAGAAGTAGATGAAGAAGAGTAAAAGGAAGAAGATGGAGCAGAAGAAAAAGAAGAGGAGCAAAAGATGATGAAGATGAATAAGAAAAAGATGTGGAAGAAGATGAAGTAGAGGAAGAAGAAGAAGAAGCAAAAAAAGAAGAAGAAAAAGAAGAAGAGGAAGAAGAACAAGAAGAAGATGAAGAAGAAGAATATGGAGAATAAGAAGAAGAAGAAGAAGAATAAAAAGAAGAAGATGGGGAAGAAGAATAATAGAAGAAGAAAAAGAAGAAGTAGAAGAA
>JAIUJO010001298.1:242500-245000 GCA_023846275.1 Vanilla planifolia
AGGAACAAGAAGAAAAAGAAGAAGAAGAAGAAGAAGAAGAAGAAGAAGAAGAGGAAGAAAATGGGAAGTAGTAGTAGTAGTAGAAGAAGAAGAAGAAGAGGAAGATAAGGGGGAAGAAGACGACGACGAAGAATATGAAGCTGAAGAAGAGGAATAAGAAGAAGAAGAAGGAGATGAAAAAGATGAAGATGAAGAAGAGAAAAATGAAGAAGATGAAGAAGATAGAGAAGAAGAAGAAGAAGAAGATGAAGAAGAAGAGGAGGAGGAAGAAGAGAAGGAGGAAGAAGAGGAAGAAGATGACATCAAGGAAGAAGAAGAAGGAGAAGAAAATGTATAAAAATAAGAAGTAGTAGAAGAAGAACTAGAGGAATAACGAGAAGAAGAAAATAGAGAAGTAGATGAAGAAGAATAAAAGGAAGAAGATGGAGAAAAAGAAAAAGAAGAGGCACAAAACACGAAGAAGATGAACAAATAGAAGAATAAGAAGAAGAAGAAGAAGTTGAGAAAGAAAACAACGAAGAATAGGTAGAAAAATATGAAGATAACGGAGAACAAGAAGGAAGAAGAAGAAAAATAAAAGAGGAAGAAGAAAAGGAAGAAGAAGAAGAAGAAAAAGAAGTCAAGTAAAGAAGTTGATGAAGAAGAAGAAGAGAAAGATGAAGAAGAAGAAGAAAAAGAAGAGGAAGAAGGCGAAGAAGAAGAAGAAGATGTAGAAGACGAAGAAGAAGGAGGAGGAGAAGAAGAAGAGCAATAAAAAGGAGAAGAAGAAGAAGAAGAAGAAGAAGAAAAAGAAAAATATGGAGAATATGGATATGAAGAAGAAGAAGAAGGAGAAGAATAAAAAGTAGAAGAAGATGAAGAAGACGAAGAAGAAAAGGAAGAAGAGGAAGAAGAAGAAGAAGAAGAAGAGGAAGAAGAAGAAGAAGAAGAAGAGGAAGAAGAAGGACAAGTAGACGAAGTAGAAGAAGAAGAAGAAGAAGAAGAAGGCAAAGAAAAAGAATCCTAAGAAAAAGAAGAAGAAGACGAAGAAGAAGAATAGGGAGAAAAAGAAGAAGAAGATGTCAAAGAAAAAGAAGTGGAAGAAGAAGAAGAAGACGAAGAAGAAGAAGAAGCAAAAGAAGAAGTAAAAGAAGAAGAGGAGGAAGAAGAAGGGATAAAAGGTGAAGAAGAAAAAGAAGAAGTGGAGAAAGAACTAGAAGAAGACAACGAAGAAGAAGAAGAAGAAGAAGAAGAATTAGGAGAATAAGGAAAAGAAGTAGAAGAATAAAAAGATGATGAAGAAGAAGAAGAAGAAAAAGAAGAAGTAGAAGAAGAAGAAGTAGTAGAAGGAGAAGATGGCAAAGAAAAAAAGAAGAAGATGAAGAAGAAGAAGAAGAAAGGGAAGAAGTAGAAGAAGGAGGAGAAGAAGAAGAAGATGAAAAAGGAGACAAAGGAGAACAAAGGGAAGATGGAAAAGAGGAAAAAAAGAGGAAGAAGAAGAAAAAGCGGTATAAACAGAAGAAGACGAAGAAGAAGACGAAAAAGAAGAAGAAGAAGAAGAAGAAGAAGAAGAAGAAGAAAAAGAAGAAGAAGAAGAAGATTAAGAAGAAGAAGAAGAAGAAGAAGAAGAAGAAGCAGAAGACAAAGAACAAGAATAAGATGATGAAAGAGAAGAAGAAGAAGAAGAAAAATATGATGATGAAGAAGAAGATGATGATGAAGAAGAAGGAAAAGAAGAAGAAGAAGAAGAAATCAAAGACGAAGAAAAAGAAGTAGAAGAAGAAGATGATGAAAAAGAAGAAGACGAACAAGAAGATTATGAAGAAGAAAAAGCAGAAGAAGAAGACCAAGAAGAAGAAGAAGATAAAGAACACAGTGATGTAGAAGTAGAAGAAGAAGAAGATGATGATGAAGAAGAAGAAGAACAAGATGAATAAGAAGACAATAATGAAAAAAAAAGCTAAAAAAGAAGAACAAGAAGATGCATAAAAACTAGAAGAACAAGAAGAAGAAAAAGAAGAAAAAGAGGAAGAAAAAGAAGAAGAATATGAAGAAAAAGAAGAGGAAGAGGAAGACAAAGAAGAAGAAGAAGAAGACAAAAGCGATGAAGATGTAGACGAAGAAGAAGAAGAAGAGGAAGAAGAAGAAGAAGAAGAAGAGAAGAAGAAGAAGTTGACATGGAAGAAGAAGAAGGACACAAAAAAGAAGAAGAAGAAGGAGAAGAAGAAAAAGAAAAAAAGGAAAATGGAGAAGAGGAGGATGAAGAAGTCAAAGATAAAGTTGAGGACAAAGATGAAGAAGATGAAGGGGAAGAAAGAGAAAAAGATAGAGAATAGGAAGAAGAGGAAGAAGAAGAAGATGTAGAAGAAGAAGAAGACAAAGAAGAAGAAGAAGAAAACAAAGAAGAAAAAGAAGAAGAAGAAAAGAAGAAGAAGAAGAACAACAACAACAACAACAACAAAAAGAAGAAGAACAACAAAAATGACAAGACGAAGAAGAAAAAGAAGAAGAAGAAGAAAAG
>JAIUJO010001298.1:250000-262500 GCA_023846275.1 Vanilla planifolia
GAAGAAGAAGAATAAGAAGAAGAGGAAGAGGAATAAAAAGAAGAAGAAAAGGGAGAAGAAGAAGAAGAAGAAGAATATGAAGAATAAAAATAAAAAGGAGCAAGAGAAGAAGAAGAAGAAGAAGGAGAATAATAACAATAATAATAATAAGAGATAGAAGAAGTGGAAGATGAAGAAGAAGTAGAATGAGAAGAAGAAGAATAACAACAACGACAAGTTGAAGAAGAAGAAGAACAACAACGACGACGACGACAAGATGATGAAGAAGAAGAAGAAGAAGAAAAAGTAGAAGAATATAAAGAAGTAGAATATAAAGTAAGAAAAGAAGAAGAAGTAGAATAGGAAGAGGAAGAAGTAGAAGTAGAAGAAGAAGATGATGATGATGATGATGACGAAGAAAAAGAGGAAGACAAAGAAGAGTTAGAAGAGGAGAAAGTAAAAGTAGAAGAAAAAGAAGACAAAGAAGAAGAAGAAGATGAAGAAGAAGAAGACGAGGTAAAGGAAGAAGAAGAAGAAGACGAAGAAGAAAACGACGAAGAATAAGATGAAGTATAATAAGAGGAATAAGGAGAAGAAGAAAATGAAGATGTAGACGAAGAAGAATAAAAGGAAGAAGAAGCAGTAGAAAAAAAGAAGAAGAAACAAACAAGAAGAAGAAGAAGAGAAAAACTAGAATAAGAATAAGAAGAACAAGAAGAAGAAGAAGAAGAATAAGTAGAAGAAGACAACAACGAAGAAGGAGAAGAAGAAAATGACGAAGATGAAGATAAAGAAGGAGAAGAAGAAGAAGATGAAGTAGATTAAGAAGAATAACAACAAGAAGAAGAAAAAGACGAAGAAGAAAAAGTCAAAGAAGAAAAAGAGGAAGAAGAGAAGAAGAAGAAGAAGAAGAAAAAGAAGAAGATGATGATGATAATGACGATGATGATGATGATGGTGAAGATGAAGAAGAAGAAGAAGAAGAAGAAGATGATGAAGTAGAAAAAGACAAAAGAATAATAATATAGAGAAGAAGATAAGAAGAAGAGGAATAAAAAGAAGACGAAAAAGAAAAAAAGAAGAAGAAGAATAAAAAAGTAGAGAATTAAAATAAGAAGAAGAAAAGAAGATGACGATGATGAAGAAGAAGGAGAAGGAGAAGAAGAAGAAGAAGAAGAAGAAGAAGAGGAGGAGGAGGAGGAAGAAGAAGAAGAAGAAGAAAAAGATGAAGAAGAAGGAGAAGAAAAAGAAGAAGAAGACAAAGAAGAAGAGGAAGAAGAAAAAGAAAAAGATTCCTAAGAAAAAGAAGAAGAAGAAGACAAAAAAAGAATAAGGAGAAAAAGAAGAAGAAAAAAGTTAAGAAGAAGAAGAAGAAGAAAAAGTTTAAGAAGAAGGAGAAGAAGAAAAAGAAGAACAAGACAAAGAAGAAGAAGAAGAAGAGGAATAAGAAGAAGAAAAAGAAGAAGAAAAAGAAGAAGTGGAAGAAGAAGAAGGAATAACATAAGAAGAAGAGGAGGAAGAAGATGAAGAAGAAGAAGAAGAAGAGGAATAAGAAGAAGAAGAGGAGGAAGAATTAGAGGAACAAGAACAAGAAGAAGAAGAAGAGAACAAGGAAAAGAAGAAGTAAAGGAAAAAGAAGAAGAAGAAGAAGAAGAAGAAGAAGAAGAAGAAGAAGAAAAAGAAGAAAGAGGACGAGGAGGAGGAGGAGGAGGAGAAGAAGAAGAAGGCAAAGAAGAAAAGCAAAAGACTAAGAGGAAGCAGAAAGAGAAGAAGTAGAAGAAGTAGTAGTAACAGAGTAAGAAGGAGAAAAAGAAGAAGAAGAAGTAGAACAAGGAGATGAAGAAAAAAAGAAGACTAAGAGAAAGAAGAAGGTGAAGAAGTAGAAGTAGTAGTAGAAGAGGAAGAAGAAGAAAAGGAGAGGAAGGACAATAAGGAGAAAAAGGAGAAAAAGTGAAAGAGGAAGAAAAAGAAGAAGGAAAAGAAGTATAAACTGAAGTAGACGAAGAATAAGACGTAGTAGAAGAAGAAGAAGAAGAATATGAAGAAGATGAAGAAAAAGAGGAAGAAGAAGAAGACGAAGAAGAAGATGAAGATGACGTAGAGGAGGAGGAGGAAGAAGAAGAAGAAGAAGAAGAAAATGATTTAGAAGAAAAAGAAGAAGACAACGAACAAGAAGAAGATGAATTATAGGAAGAGGAACAAGACAGAGAAGAAGAAGAAGAAGAAGAAGAAGAACATGACCATTAAAAAGCAGAAGAAGAAGAAGAAGAAGAAGAAGAAGAAGAAGAAGAAGAAGAAAGATGATGATGATGATGAAGTAGTAGAAGAAGAAGAAAAAGAGGAAGACGACAAAGAAGAAGAAGAAGAAGAAGAAGAAGAAGAAAAGAAGAAGAAGAATAAGAAGTACAATAAGAAGAAGTAGAAGAAAAAAATAACAACAATAATAATAATAATAATGTTAATAAGAAGATTATGAAGGAGGAAAAGGAGAAGAAGAAGAAAAAGAAAAATAAAACAGAGAAGAAGACGAAGAAGAAGAAGGCGAAGAAGAAGAAGACGAAGATGAAGAAGATGAATTTGAAGATGAAAAGAGGAAGAAGAAGAAGAAGAAGAAGAAAGGAAGAAGAAAAAGAAAAGAAGTTGAAGTGGAGGAAGAATAAGAAGAAGTTGATGATGATGATTATGAAGAAGAACAAGAAGAAGATAAACAAGAAGAAGATGATGAAGCTGATGGAGATGATGATCATGAAAAAGAAGAATAAGAAGAAGAAGAAGAGGAAGATTAAGTAAAGGAGTAGGAAGAAGAAGAAGAATAAGAATAAGAAAAAGAAAAAGATGAAGAAGAAGAAGTCAAAGAAAAATTGAAGGAAGAAAGAAGAGAAGAAGAAGAAGAAGAAAAAGAACAAGAAAAAGAATAAAAAGAAGAAGAAGACAAAGTAGAAGAAGAAGAAGATGATAATGATGATGATGATGATGATGGTGATGGTGAAGATGAAGAAGAAGAAGAAGAAGATGAAGTAGAAAAAGACAAAAAAGAATAGTAATATAGATAAGAAGATAAGAAGAAGGTGAATAAGAAGAAGAAGAAGAAGAAGAATAAAAATATAGAGAATTAAAATAAAAAAGAAGAAAAGAAGAAGACGATGATGAAGAAGAAGGAGAAGGAGAAGAAGAAGAAGCAGAAAAAGACGACAAAGATGAAGGCAAGGAAGAGGAAGAAGAAGAAGGAGAAGAAGAGTAAGAAAAAGAAGTAGAAGTAGAAGTAGAAGAAGAAGAAGAAGAAGGATAAGAAGAAGAAGAAGAAGAGAAGGAAGGCAAAGAAGAAGATTCTTAAGAAAAAAAGAAGAAGTAGATAAAGAAAAAGAATAAGGAGAAAAAGAAAAAGAAGAAGGTCTAAGAAGAAGAAGAAGGGAAAGAAGAAGAAGAAGACGAAGAAGAACAAGAAAAACATGATGAAGAAAGAGAAGAAGGACAAGAAGAAGAAGACAAAGAAGAAGAAGAAGAAGAGGAAGAAGAAGAAGAAAAAGAAGAAGAAAAAGAAGAAGTGGAAGAAGAAGAAGGAATAACATAAGAAAAAGAAAAAGAAGAGGAAGAAGAAGAAGAAGAAGTAGAAGAAGAAGAAGAATAAAAATAAGAAGGAGAAGAAGAAGAAGAAGAAGAATTAGAGGAACAAGAAGAAGAAGAAGAAGAGAACAAGGAAAAGAAGAAGAAGAAGAAGAAGAAGCACAAGAAGAAGACGAAGAAGAAGAAGAAGAAGAAGAAGAAGGAGGAGGAGCAGGAGGAGTAGGAGGAGAAGAAGAAGCAGAAGAAGAAGAAGAAGAAGAAAGCAAAGAAGAAAAGCAAAAGATAAAGAGGAAGAAGAAAGAGAAGAAGTAGAAGACGTAATTGTAACAGAGTAAGAAAAAGAAAAAGAAGAAGAAGTAGAAGAAGACCAAAAAGAAAAAAAGAAGACAAAGAGGAAGAAGAAAGGGAAGAAGTAGAAGAAGTAGTAGTAGAAGAGAAAGAAGAAAAGAAGGAGAGGAAGGACAAAAAGTTGAAGAAGAAGAAAAAGTGAAAGGGGAAGGAGAAGAAGAAGGAGAAGGAGAAGAAGAAGAAGAAGAAGACGACGAAGATGAAGACAAGGAAGAGGAAGAAGAAGAAGAAGATGAGGAAGAAAAATAAGTAGAAGAAGAAGAAGAAGAAGAACGAAAAGAAGACGAAGAAGAAGGGAAAGAAGGCAAAGAAGAAGATTTCTAAGAAAAAAAGAAGAAGATAAAGAAAAAGAATAAGGAGAAAAAGAAGAAGAAGAAGAAAGTCTAAAAAGAAGAAGAAGGGAAAGAAGAAGAAGAAGAAGGGAAAGAAGAAGAAGAAGAAGAAGAAGAAAAAGTTGATGAGGAAAGAGAAGAAGAACAAGAAGAAGAAGACAAAGAAGACGAAGACGAAGAAGAAGAAGAAGAAGAAGAAAAAGAAGAATAAAAAGAAGAAGTGGAAGAAGAAGAAGGAATAACATAACAAGAAGAATAAGTAGAGGAAGAAGAAAAAGAAGAAGAAGAAGAAGAATAAAAATAAGAAGGAGAAGAAGAAGAAGAAGAAGAATTAGAGGAATAACAAGAAGAAGAAGAAGAGAACAAGGAAAAGAAGAAGAAGAAGGAGGAGGAGGAGGAGGAGTAGGAGGAGGAGGAGGAGAAGAAGAAGAAGAAGAAGAAGGCAAAGAAGAAAAGCAAAAGAGGAAGAGAAAGAAGAAAGAGAAGAGGTAAAAGACGTAATTGTAACAGAGTAAGAAAAAGAAAAAGAAGTAGAAGAAGACGAAGAAGAAAAAATGAAGACAAAGAGGAAGAAGGAGAAGAATTAGAAGAAGTAGTAGTAGAAGAGGAAGAAGAAGAAAGGGAGAGGAAGGACAAAAAGTTGAAGAAGAAGAAAAAGTGAAAGGGGAAGAAGAAGAAGAAGAAAAAGAAGTATAAATAGAAGTAGATGAAGAATAAGATGAAGAAGAAGAAGAACATCAACAAGTAGAAGAAGAAGAATAATAATAAGAAGAAGATGAAGAAGTGGAAGAAGAAGAATATGAAGAAGAAGATAAAGATGACATAGAGGAGGAAGAAGAAGAAGAAGAAAAAAAATGATATAGAAGAAGAAGACCACAAAAAAGAAGAAGATGAAGTAAAGGAAGAGGAACAAGATGGAGAAGAAGAAGAAGAAGAAGAAGAAGAAGAACATGACGATGAAGAAGCAGAAGAAGAAGAAAAAGAAGAAGATAATGACGAAGAAGTAGAAGAAGAAGAAGAAGAAAAAGAAGAACAAGATCAAGAAGAAGAAGAAGAACAATAAGAAGATGTAGAAGACAAAACATAATAATAAAAATACTAATGATAATAATGTTAATAAGAAGATGATGGAGGAAAAGGAGGAGAAGAAGAAGAAGAAAAAGAAAATAGAGAAGAAGAAGAACAAGAAGTCGAAGAAGAAGAAGACGAAGTTGAAGATGAAAAAGAGGAAGAAGAAGAAGAAGAAAAAAAGAAGAAAAAGAAAAGAAGTTGAAGTGGAGGAAGAAGAAGAAGTTGATGATGATATTTATGAGGAGGAAGAAGAAGAAGATAAACAAGAAGAAGATGATGATGAAACCGATGAAGATGATGATAATGAAAAGAAGAGGAAGAACAAGAAGAAGAAGAAGAAGAAGAAGAAAAAAAAAGAATAATAAGAAGAAGAAGAAGAACAAGAGGAAGAGGAATAAAAAGGAGAAGAAGAGAAAGAAGAAGAACAAGAACAAGAAGAAGAAGAACAAGAAGAAGAAGAAGAAGAAGCGGAAGAAGAAGAAAAATATGAAGAATGAAAATAAAAATAAGCAAGAGAAGAAGAAGAAGAAGAAGAAGAAGAAGAAGAAGAGGAATAGGAAGAAGAAGGAGACGAAGAAGAAGAAGTTGAAGATGAAGAAGAATTAGTAGTAAAAGATGAAGATTTAAAAGAAGGAGAATAAAAAGAAGAAGAAGACGACAAAGAAGAAGAAAATGAAGAAGAAGATGAAGAAGAAGAAGAAGAAAAAGGTGAAGAAGAAATAGAAGTAGAACAAGAAGAAAAAGAAGAAGAGGAAGAGGAAGAAGAAAAAGAAGAAGAAGAAGCAAAGAAGAAGAAGAAAAAGAAGAAGAGGAAGAGGAAGTAGAGGGAATAAAAGGAGAAGAAGGAGAAGAGAAGAAGAAGAAGAAGAAGAAGAAGAATAACAACAACAAGTAAAAGAAGAATAATAATAATAAGAAGAGGAATAAGAAGAAAAATAAGAAGAAGAAGAAGAAGAAGAAGAAGAAAAGAAGAAGAAAAAGAAGGAGGAGTTGAAGAAGAAGAAGAAGAAGAAGATGATGAAGAAAAAGGAGAAGAAGAACAAGAAGAAGATGACAAAGAAGATGAAGAAGAAGAAGAAGAGGAAGAAGAAGACGAAAAAGAAGAAAAAGAGGTGAAAGAAGACGAAGAATAAAAACAAGAAGTAGGAGAAGTAGAAGAGGAAGAAAGAAGAAGAAGAAGACAAAGAAGAAGAAGAAGAAGAATAAGAAGAAGAAGAAGAAGAAGAAGAAAAAGAAAAAAATGAACAATAAAAAGAAGTTGGAGAAGAAGAAGAAGTTGAAAGTGAAGAAGAAAAGATGAAGACGAAGAGAAAGAAGAAGGAGAACAAGTAGAAAAAGAAGTAGTAGAAGAGGAAGAACAAGAAAAAAGAAGTAGAAGAAGGACAAGAAGGAGAAAAAGAAGAAAAAGAAGAAGAGGAAAAAGTACAAGAAAAGGAAGTGTAAATAGAAGTAGACGAAGAAGAAGAAGAAGAAGACGAAGAAGAAGATGAAGATGATGTAGAAGAAGAAGAGCAATGAGAAGATGATGATGATGAAGAAGAAGAAGAACGAAATGGTGTAGAAGAAAAAGAAGAAGAAGAAACAAAGAACAAGAAGAAGACGATGAATAAGAAGAAGGTGAGGTAAAGAAAGAAGGACAAGACGAAGAAGAAGAAGAAGAAGAAGAAGATCAAGAAGAAGAACAAGAAGAAGAAGAAGAAGTAGAAGAAGAAGAAGAAGAAGTAGAAGAAGAAGATGTAGAAGAAGAAGGAGAAGAGGAAGAAGATGAAGGTGAAGTTGAAGAAGAAGAAGAAGAAGAAGAAGAAGGAGAAGAAGAAGAAGAAGAAGAACAAGAAGAAGAGGAAGAAGAACAAGAAGAAGAAGAAGAAGAGCAAGAAGAAGAAGTAGAAGAAGAAGAAGAATAAGAAGAAGAAGAAGAAGAAGACAAAGAAGAAGAAGAAGAAGAGGAGGAAGAAGAAAAAGAGGAGGAAGAAGAAGAAAAAGAAGATGATGAAGAAGAAGAAGATAAAAAAGAAGAAGATAAAGAAGAAGAAGATGATGAAGAATAAGAATGAGAAGAAGAAGAAGAAAAAGTTGATGTAGAGGAGGAGGTAGAAGAAGAAGAATAAAAAGAAGAAAAAAGAGAAAAGAGAATAATAATAAGAAGAAGAAGAAGAGGAAAAGGAAGAGGAATATGAAGAAGAAGAGGAAGAATAAGAAGAACAAAAAGAAGAAGAAGAAGAAGAAAAGTATGATGAATGAAAATAAAAAGAAGCAAGAGAAGAAGAAGAAGAAGAAGAAGAAGGAGAAGTAGAATAAGAAGAAGAACAAGAAGTAGAAGAAGAAGAGGAAGAGAAAGAAGAAGGAGAATAAGAAGAAAATGTGTAATATGAAGAAGAACTAGAATTAGAAGGAGAAGAAGAAGAAGAAGAAGAAGAAGAAGAAGGAATAAAAGAAGGAGAAAAAGGCCAAGAAGAAGAATAAGAGGATTACTAAGAAAAAAAAAGAATAAGAAGATCAAGAAGAAGAATAGGAAACAAAAGAAGAAGTAAAAGTTGAAGGAAAAGATGGAGAAGTAGTAGAAGACGATGAAGAAGAACAAGAAAAAGATGAAGAAGAAATAAAAGAAGAACAATAAGATCACAAAGAAGATGAAGAAAAAGAAGAAAAGGAAGCAGAAAAAAGAATCAATAAAAGGAGAAGAAGAAGGAGAAGAATAGGAGGAGGAAGTAGAAGAAGAAGAATAATAAGAAGAAGAAGACAAAAAAAGGAAAAGAAAAAGAAGAATAATAATAAATAAGAAGAGGAATAAGAAAAAAGAAGAAGAGGAAGAAGAATAAGAAATTGAAAAAGAAGGAGAAGAAGAAGAAGAAAAAGAAGAAAGAAAAGCAAGAAGAAGAAGAAGAAGAAGACAGAGAAGAAAAAGAAGAAGACTAAGTAGAAGAAGAAGAAGACGAAGGGGGAGAAAGATGAAACCGTAGAGGAAGAAGAAGAAAAAAGAAGAAGCAGAAGTAAAAGAAGAAGAAGAAGAAGAAGAAGGAGAGGAAGGAGAAGAAGGAGAACAAGTGGAAAAAAGAGGAAGAAGAAGAACAAGAAGAAAAATGAGGTATAAACAAAAGAAGACGAAGATGAAGAAGAAGAAGAAGAAGAAGAAGAAGAAAGAAGAAGAAGAAGAAGAAGAAGAAGAAGAAGAAGAAGAAGAAGAAGAAGAATACAAAGAAGAAGAAGATGAAGAAAAAGAAGACGAAGAAGAAGAAGAAAAAAGTGAAAGAAGAAGAAGAGGAAGAAGAAGACAAAGGAGAAGAAGAAGAGGAAGACAAAGTCGATGTAGAAGAAGATTAAGAAGAAGAAGAGGAAGAAGAAGAAGAAGAAGAAGAAGAAGAAGAAGTAGAGGCAGAAGAAGAAGAAGTTGAAGAAAAAGAAGAAGATGATGATGAAGAAGAAGAAGAGCAAGAAAAAGAAGAAGATAAAGAAGAAGAAGAAGAATAAGAAGAAGAAGACGAAGTAATAGAAGTAGTAGAAGAAGAAGAAGAGGGAGTTGAAGTAGAAGAAGAAGAAGAAAACGAAGTAGAAGAAGTAGAAGAAGATGAAAACGAAGAAGAAGAAGAAGAACAAGAAGAAGAAAGAGAAGAAGAAGACATTAGAAGAAGAAGAAGAAGAAGAAGAAGAAGAAAAAGAAGACGAAGAAGAAGACAAAGAAGAAGAAGACGAAGAAGAGTAAGATGAAGAAGAGGAAGATAAAAACAAGAAGAAGAAAAGGAGGAAGAAGTAGAAGTAGAAAAACAAGAAGACGAAAAAGAAGAAGATGAAGAAAGAGAAGATGGAGAAGAAGAAGAAAAAGAGGAAGTTGAAGAAGTAAAGGAAGAAGAAGAAGAAGACAATGATGAAGAGGACGAAAAAGAAGTTGAGGAAGAAGAAGAAGAAAAAGAAGAAGTAGAAGAAGAAGAAGTAGAGAAGAAAAAGGCGAAAAAGAAGACAAACAACAAGAAGACGAAGTAGAAGAGAAAGATTAAGAAGAAGAAGAAGAAGACGAAGAAGAAGAAGAAGAAGTGGAAGATGAAGAAGCAGAAGAAGATGATGATGATGAAGAAGAAGAAGAAAAAGAAGATAAGGAAGAAGAAGAAGAAGAAGATGAAGAACATGAAGACAAAGAAGAAGAAGAAAAAGAAGAAGAAGAGAAGAAGACACGAAAGAAGAAGAAGAAGGTGAAGAGGAAGAAGAAGCAGACAAAGAAGAAGACGAAGACGAAGATGGAGAAGAGGAGAAAGAACAAGTCAAAGAAGAAGAAGAAGTAGAAGAAGAAGACGAAGTAGAAGAATAAGATGAAGAATAAGATGAATAAGAGGAAGAAGAAGAAGAAAAGAAGAAGAATTAGATGAAGAAGAAGAGGAAGAAAAGAGAAAGAAGAAGAATATTAGGATGAAGAAGAAGATGTTAAAGAAGAAGAAGAAGACGAAGAAGAAGAAGAAGAAGGAGAAGAAGACAAAGCGGGAGGCATAGAAGAAAAAGATGATGACGATGATGATGAAGACACGAAAGAAGAAGAAGAAGTTGGAGAAGATGGGAAAAGGGAGAAGAAGAAGTAGTAATAAAAGAAGAAGAAGGAGAAGAAAATGAAAAAGAAGAAGATGTAGAAGATGCAAGAGAAGAAGAAAAAGGTGAAGAAGAAGAAGAATTAGACAAAGAAAAAGAAGACGAACAAGAGGAAAATGGACAAGAGGAAGAAGAAGAAGAAGACGAAGAACATAAAAAAGTAGAAGAAGAAGAAGAAAAAGAAGAAGATGATGAAGCAAAAGAAGAAGAAGCAGAAGAAGAAGAAGAAGAGGAGGAAGAAAACGAAGAAGAATAAGAAGAAGAAGTAGAGGAAGAAGACAAAGAAGGAGAAGAAGTAAAAGACAAAGAGGAAGAAGAAGAAAACGAAGAAGGAGAAGATGAAGAAGAGGAAGTCGAGGAAGAAGAAGAAGAAGACGTTGAAGAAAAATAAGAAGAAGAAGAAGATGATGATGAAGAAGAAGATGAAGAAGAAAAAGAAAAAGGAGAAGAAGAAGAGGAAGAAGAAGAAGAAGAGAGGTAGAAGAGAATGAAAAACAAGAAGGTGGTAAAGAGGAAGAAGTAGAAAAAGAAGAAGAAGAAGAAGAAGAAGAAGAAGAAGAAGAAGAAAAACAAGAAGAAGAAGAGGAAGAAGAAGAAAAAGATGCATAAGAAGAAGAAGAAGAAGAAGAAGAAGATGAAAATGAAGAGGAAGAAAAGAAGAAAAGGAAGAATAAGAAGAAAATGAAGAATAAGAACAAGAAGAAGAAGAGGAAAAGAAGAAGAAAAAGATGAAGTAGAAGAAGACGAAGAAAAACATGAACCAAAAGGAGATGAAGTAGAGGAAGAAGAAGAAGAGGAGGAAGAAGAAGAAGAAGAAGAAGAAGTAGTAGAAAAAGAAGAAGAAGAAGAAGAAGAAAACGATGAAGAAGAAGGAGAAGAAGACGAAAACAAAGAAGAAGAAGAAGAAGAAGAAGAAGGAGAACAAGAACAATAAGTAAGAGAAATAGAAGATGAAGAAGAAGGAGAAGAAGTAGTAGAAGAATAAGGAGAAGGAGAAGAGGTTGGAGAAGAAGAAGAAGAAGAAAAAGAAGACGAATTAGAAGAAAGAGAAGATGAATTAGAAGAAAGAGAGGATGAAGAAGAAGACAATGAAGAAGAAGAAGAAAAACAGGAAGAAGAAGAAGAAGAAGATGATGATGATGATGAAGAAGAAGAAGAATAAGATGAAGGAGAAGATGATGATGAGGATGAAGAAGAAGAGAAAGAATAAGAAGAAGAAGAAGAAGAAGAAGAAGAAGAAGGAGAAAAAGAAGAAGAAGAAGTGGAAGATGAAGAAGAAGAATAAGAAGATTATGATGATGAAGAAGAAGAGAAAGAAGATAAGGGAGTAGAAGAAGAAGAAGAAGAACATGATGACGAAGAAGAAGAAAAAGAAGAAATTGAACAAGACAACGACAATTACTATGAAGAAGAAGAAGAAGAAAATGATGATGAATAAGAATAATAATAATAATAATAATAATAATAAGGAGAAGAAGAAGAAGAAGAAGGCGAAGAAGGAGAAAAGGGAGAAGAAGAAGAAGAAGAACAAGAAGACGAAGAAGAAGAAGAAGAAGACAAAGGAAAAAAAGACGAATAAGAGGTAGATGGACAAGAGGAAGAAGAAGCAGATGAAGAAGAAGAAAAGATGAAGAAGATAAAAAAGTAGCAAAAGAACAAGAAAAAGAAGAAGATGATGAAGAATTAAAAGAAGAAGAAGTGGAAGGAGTAAAAGAAGAAGAAAAAGAAGAATAACAAGAAGAGGAAGAAAAAGAAAAAGAAGAAGAAGAAGAAGAAAAAGAAAAAGAGTGAAAGATAAAAACAAGAAGAAGAAGAAGAAGAAAAAGAAGTATATGAAGAAGAAGAAGAAGACAAAGAAGAAGTAGAAGAAGACAAAAAAAAGAAGAAGATGAAGAAAAAGAAGAACATGGAGAAGAAAAAGAGGACAAGGAAGAGGTAAGAGAAGAAAAAGAAGAAGAAGAAGAAGACTATGAAGAAAAAAAAGAAGATGATGAAGAAGAAGAAGTTGAAAATAAAGAAGAAGAAGAGGAACAAGAAGAAGAAGAAGGAGAAAAGCAATAAGAAGAAGTTCAAGAACACCAACAAAAAGAAAAGGAAGAAAAAGAAGAAGAAGAAGAAGGAGAAGAAGAAAAAGAAGCAAAAGTAGAAATACTAGAAAAAGAAGTTGAAGAAAAACAATAGGAATAAGAAGAAGAAGATGGAAGACGTGTGGAAGAAGAAGAAGTTGACCATGGAGAGGAAGAAGAAGCCATAAAAGTAAAAGAAGAAGAAGATGATGAAGAAGAGGAAGAAGGAGAAGGAGAAGAAGAAGCAAAAGAAGAAGATGAAGAACAAGATGAGTAAGAATGAGAAGAAGAAGAAAAAGAAGAAGAAGATGATGAAGAAGTAGAAGAAGAAGAAGCAAAAAAAGAAGAATAAGAAGAAAAAAAGAAGTAGAAGGGGGTGAAGGAGTAGAAGAAGAAGAAGAAGAAGAAGAAAAAGATGAAGAAAAAGAGGTAAAAAAACAGAAAGACGAAGAAAATGAAGAAGAAGATGAAGACAAAGAAGACGAAGAAGAAGAGGAAGAAGAAGAAGAATAAGAATACAAAAAATGAGGAGAAGAAGGAGGAAAAGGAAGAAGAGAAGGCGAAGAAG
>JAIUJO010001298.1:292500-305000 GCA_023846275.1 Vanilla planifolia
GCCATTTGCCAAAGGAAAGTATGGACCCTGGGCATTACTTTCAGCTTCCATATCTAAGCAAGGTGATCACCAAACGTTGGAGTAGGCCGAGCATTATCAGCTTTCCTAGAAGCGATGAGACTCTGGTAGAACTTGGTAGAAGAGACCTTAGGGGATTCGTTATGCACCTGAAGAAGCTCATCATTCCCATAATTTTGAACCCATGGCAAGGTAGGACTCTGTCCTCCAACAAGGGGATCTCCCAGCAAGCAATGGAATCCCTGTCCCACTTCCTCGACCCCAGCATGCACTCCCCCACATACTTTGGCCATGAGGCCTCCATGTTAATAAACATGGGCCACCATTTTATTGGTAGGAATCCCAAATTATCTTCATAGAAATCAGTGCACATTCCATCCACCATCCTCCAAATGAAACCCCTTAGAGCATTTGGGAAGGCCTCCAACAAGAGCCTACTTACATGAGAGGCACTCCTAGGGACCTTGTAGGTTTTGCCCAAATGGTACTTTGTCTTCATGATATCTACCCAAAGGATGTCCTTACAATGCAAAAGCCTCTTGCAATGCTTCATGACCAATACATGACACCAGATCTTGAGATCAAGTAAGCCAAGGCCTCCCATGTCCTTGGGAGCGTGACAGTGTCCCAATCTACATCATGGATAGCATGAGCCATTCTCAAGCCACAGCATAAGAATATCCTCATCAACTGCTCCATCTGCTCCACCCCCCATGTGGAACTACACAATGGCTCATCACAAAATTAGGGAACGACTCCAATACAGCCTTGATCAATAGTATCCTACCAACCAAGGAGAGGGGGTGCACCCATCATTTAGCAACCTGATACTCAATTCTCTGAATCAAAAAATTGAAATCCACTTTCTTGAATAGCCTGGCTAAAATAAGAATACCCAAATAAGAGAGTGTATTTCCCCTTGGGATACCAAGCTTAGAGGACACAAGCATCATCCTTCTCTTCTTCATACCTCTACTGAAGAAAATTCTAGATTTCTCATGATTAACATTAAGCCTAGCGAGCATACTGAACTTATGGATCATCTTCTTAATAGTAGGCACTGACTTATGTAAACGAAGTGCATAGATAATAACATCATCAGCATATAGAATGTGCGAAATAATGGGGCCAGTGGAGGTGAATCTAAAGCCGAGTAATGCTTGAGTGTCATATTTATGTGCCAACATAGAGAAAAATTCTGATACCAAGGTGAACAAGTATGGGGATAAGGGGCAACCCTGACGTAGTCCCCTATAGGCCTCAATCCACAATAGTCTATCTACATTATAATCTTTAAAAAATTCCAACCATCTCCTTTGCCTAAAATTAATTCTTTTTGAGTGAAGATATATTTAAGCTCTGATGATCAGTAAATATCATACATTTAAATCTATATAAGTAATGTTTCCAAATTTTTAGGAAACAAATTATAGCTACTAGCTCCAAATCATGCATAGGATAATTCTTTTCTTGTGATTTAAGCTATTTAGATGCAAAGACAATTACCTGGTGATGTTGCATCAATACATAGCCTAGCCCTTACAATGAGGCATCACTGTATATCTGATAACCCTTTGTGCCTTCTGGCACTACTAGAATTGGAGCTATTGAAAGTTATTCTCACAAGTTGCTTCCTATTCAAATTTTGTTGTCTTCCTTGTTAAATTGATTAATGGTGCGATAATTTGAGAAAAACCCTTGACAAACTTCCTGTAATATCTGGCCATTCCCAAGAAGCTTCTTATCTAAATCATGGTTGTGGGTCTTGGCCAATCTATGGTAGTTAAAATCTTTTGTGGATCTATAGAGATCCCTTTTGCACTGACAACATGTCCTAAGAAAATAACTTTAGATAACCAAAACTCATATTTCAACAATTTGGCATATAATTGGTTTCCTCTCAAAGTCTGTAATGTTAAATACAAATGTGTGTAATGTTCTTACAAAGACTTGGAATAAATTAGGATATCATCATTAAAAAAATAATAAATTGATCAAAATATTTCTTGAACACTCGATTCATTAAATCCTTTAAGGTTGTTGGTGCATTCGTTAGCCCAAATTTTAGTACTAAGAATTCATAGTGTCCATACCTGGTTCTAAAAGCTATCTTCGAAACATCTTATTGCTTGATTTTTAATTCATGATATCTAGATTGTAGATCAATTTTGGAAAATACAATTGCTCCATCCAACTGATCAAATAAATCGTCAATATGCAGCAAAGGATATTTGTTCTTGATAGTGATTTTATTGATTTCTTGATAGTCAACACACATACGAAGACTATTGTCTTTCTTTTTCACAAATAAGATAGGTGCCCCCATGGGACACACTTGGCCTAATAAATCCTTTGTCCAATAATTCTTGTAGTTGTATTTTGATTTCTTGTAGTTTAACAGGTGCCATATGATAGGGAGATTTTGAAATTGGAACAGCACTGGAATCATCAAATTTCAAATTTAATTTCCCTATCCAAGGGTAATCCTGATAATTCCTCAACGAAACAACCAAATATTCTTTAACTATCCATACTTCTGAGGGTTGACAAAATTATTTATCCAATTCCACAATGGATACCAGACGTCCTTCACATCCTTTCTTAAGTAGCTTTCGGGCTTTGAGCATAACTATGATAAGGATTTTTCTCTCATGTCCAAAATAAATTAATTTAACTTCTCTAAAGATTGGGATTTCAATCTTCTTTTCATAGCAATCTATTTTTACTTTATACTGAACCAACCAATCCATGCCAAGAATTACGTCAAATTCCATCAGAGGTAAGATTTGTAGCAATACTAAGAATTTCTTTCCTCTGATGCCTATCTCATCTCAATAAACTTTTCTACATTGATACTATTTCCATATGGCATTTTACTACTAATAGATCTTTCATGGTGTGTAATAAGGTATTTATTTGCCTCGATGCATTAGTGGATATAAAAGAATATGAGGCTCCACAATCAAAGAGTACAGAAACAGGTAATTTGTATAACTCTAGTATACCTATAATGATGTCAGTGGATATAAAAGAATGTGAGGCTCCAAAATCAAAGAGTACAGAAACAGGTAATTTGTGTAACACTTGCATACCTATAATGACGTCAGTATAGTCCAGAGCATCTTGCTGATTGATCGAATAAGCAAGCGTCTGACCTCCCCTTCTTGTCGCTCCACCTCTAACTGTAGCACCTGAAGTCGTCGTAGATCCGTGGCCTCTACCTGCACTTGCATCATCCTTATCTCCACTAGTTGAAACAGTGAAAATTTCAAATTCTAAAAAGTTTTGGCAATCTCTAGTAATGTCCTATTTCTTTGCATATATAGTATTTGATTGGTCTTATAGACTCTGATCTACATTCTCTTTTATGCCATTTTCTATATTTCCTACATCTACTCGTTCCACTTGAACTCAAACTAACGTTAGTAGTGCTCGATTCATATGATCTGAACCTAGTAGATCTTAAATAAGTAGAAGTTCTCCTCTTGAAAAACTAGGACTATCTCTTTTTCCTATGAATCTAAATTGAGACTGTTGAGAATCAAATCTTTTCTTCTCTTCTTCTTTACTAACTGCCAGTAAACTGAGTTCCAACTCAATCGTGTGGGCATACTCCAGTAACTCTACATAGTTTGTTTATCAGACTACTACTAAAATTGCCTGAATTTTGTTTGGACGCCTCGTCGAAACATGTAACATCGTTGTTCTTTGGGTGTTACTAAATGAGGCACATATTTAGCCAGGTGGGAGAATTTCATTTCATATGTGGTGATTGACATATTACCTTGTCAAAGATTATTCAACTCCTCCCTCATTTTGGCTTTGATTGAAAGGGGCATATACCATTGCTCAAATTTTTTGTGAATTCTTCCCAGGGATGTCTTTCATTGGTCAGCTTAAAATTGAAGTCAATGTAAACACTCCACCATAGTCCAACAACATCTTTTAGTACCAAAACTACCAAGGCCACCATTCTATAATCTGGGCAAGACAAAGATAATTTTCATTTACTCTAGCTACTTTTCGACAATCATAGGATCCTCATCCCTAGCAAAGGAAGCGGGACACATTTGCTGAAATTGGTCAAGTCGATAGATGCCTCTCCTCAATGGCAACCAGTGCTTCCAATTGATTGCAACAAAGAGACTAATGTTTTTGCTAATTCCTATTACGTATCTCCTTGTTGCTCTTTTCTTTACCCTTATCTATATTTTTAGGTTTAGGACTTTCCTTGGTTTGGAGTATATTGCAGTCCTATAAAACCACATAAGATATTTGACAATTAACGTCTTAGCAAAACGTAACACTACAGTTGCAATGCATATGCTGTGCTAGTATCCTCACTCTTATTTCCCGCTTATTCCTAAACCAAAGCTCTACTACCAAATTGTCAAGCCCCCACCTCAAACAAGTACCATTAGGTAAACAAAAACCCAAGGTAGGGACCTGACGGTGAGGTAAACCCCAACTCCTTTTTGAACCCATTTCAAAAACAAAATCATGGAAATGAACTCAAATATTTACATAGTGACCTAAAATCCAAAAATATAAAAAAATATGTTTTAAAAGTTTGCTTACACCAAAATATCTCCTCTCTTATACATCTGGTGAGAAGGGCTCTCCTATATTATCAACTTCTCAGCTCTTGGTGCAGTGGATACATGGGATGCATGACCTATGATGTAAGCACTAACAAGATTTTTACAGATCTCAATAGATAAATCAACAATAATTGACCATGTAAATAAAAAGATGTACCATGAACAGTGAAGATGAATCAGATGCCTAAAACTAAAACCATACAAGATGTCATATATAAAGCTAGATGAAAAACCAAAAGAAATATCAATTCCTTATTATTTTTTATTATAGCTGTGTTATTACCAAACCTGATTCCCTTGGATGCATTATCCTCTATGGATCCAATCATCACTAAGAAATGACATCCAACTAGTATCCAACCTAGCACATAACACGAGATAGATATCTAATCCGAAGGTTGATACCCTGTGTTCCCACACGCTGGACCTAGTGCCACCAAGCAGGTATTGTACCTATACCTTGCAATCCAAGGCGTTGGTCCTGGTGTAAATTATCATGGAGTCATAGCACATAAAACTAGGCAGATATCTGATCTGAAGATTGATACCCTGCAATCCCACATGCTTGGCCTAGTGGTGAGGATAATGTTCTCTGGAATCCCTTTTTCTTACTATCATTTTTTCAAACATTAATCAAGATAATTGAGCCATATCAAAAGACCATTTTGTTTCCTATTGTTTCTTTCTTTACCATCTTGTTTCTTTCTTTACTATACTTCATTTTTTATTTTTTATGAAATTGAAATAAACAACAACAACAAAAACACCATGTGATATAGTAAGAAAACCATGTAAAAATATATATTAATATGTTACATCATAAGGTGAGGAATTTATCTACCTCTTCTTGATGTCCTTACGAAAAACTCCTCGTCGACCGTCACTTTCGCGCGCCAGAACTCATGGAATCCTCACTGACCATCACTAACACCTTAAGGACCTTACGAAAATCTTCTAATGGCATGACGACGGCTGTCAAAAATCTCGCACTTAAGGAATTCTTGCTACAGTCATGTTTTTGCAAAACCTCGCACTCTGATAATCTCCCCGTACTCGTGTTTTCGCAGAAGTGCTTTTCAAATGCTTTCCCCACAGTCGGGTTAGTTTTTGCAGTACTTTTCAAAACACACCCTAGACAGCTTTTATGCCCACGACTGAAATTTCTCGAACACTTGTGAACTGAATGAAAGAAGGCTCAAGAAAAG
Source organism: Vanilla planifolia (assembly GCA_023846275.1). Taxonomy (NCBI): domain Eukaryota; kingdom Viridiplantae; phylum Streptophyta; class Magnoliopsida; order Asparagales; family Orchidaceae; genus Vanilla; species Vanilla planifolia. Next base: position 298,325 of record JAIUJO010001298.1, read on the forward strand.
GCTATTTGCTTGACACACAGTCCAAATTCATTCTTTGCGCATAGATCCTCCGCCGAGAGAGATAGGCCTATGCTAAAATTCTTGAAATTGCACATTTACCCAACATAGCCAACATATTTAAAATTGCAAATATACCTTCCATCAAAACGAACTTCAACTATGCTAACATTTAAAAAATTACAAATCCACACTAAATGTTATGAATTTATCCTAGATTTGTATCAATTAATGATTTATTCCCTAGAGCTCTAAAAATTACAAACTAAACAACTTTGGACTCGTCTCAAAGAGCACTTCCTATAAGGATAAAATAAGGAAAAAACTAAGCCAATTATAGAAATGAAGAAGAAGAAGAAGAAGAAGAAGAATAAGAAGAATAATAAGAAGAAGAAAAATGAGAAGAAGAAGAAGAAAAAGAAGAAAAATGTGAAGAAGAAGAGAAGAAGGTGAATGAGAAGAAGAAGGAGAATAATAAAAATATAATAAGAAGACAAAGGAGGAGAAGAGGAAGAAGAAGAAGAAGAAGAAAGAGAAAAAGTGAGAAGAAGGGGAATTAGAAGTAGAGGAAGAAGATGAAGAAGAGGTAGAAGGAGAAGAAGAAGAAGTAGAATAAGAAGAAGAAGAAGAAGAAGAAGAAGAAGAAGAAAAGGACCAAGAAGAAGAACAAGAAGAAGGAGGAGGAGGAGGAGGAGAAGAAGAAGAAGAAGTAAAAGAAGAAGATGATGATGATGATGATGAAGAAGAAGAAGAAGAATAAAAATAAGAAGAAGAAGTAGAAGAGGATGAAGAAGAAGGTGAGGAAGAAGAAGAAGAATAAGAATATAAAGAAGAAGAAGAAGAAGAAGAGGAAGAAGAAGACAAAGTAGTAGAAGAAGAAAATAAAGAAGAAGAATAAGAAGAAGAAGAAGAAAAAGAAGAAGTAGAATGAGAAGAAGAAGAAGAAGAAGATGACGAAGAAGAAGAAGAATAAGAAAACGAAGATGAAGGAGAAGAAGACGAAGGAGAAGAAGAAGAAGAAAAAGAGAAAGAAGAAGAAGAAGAAGAAGAAGAAGAAGATGATGATGAAGTAGGAGAAGAAGTAGAAGAACAAGAAGGAGAAGAAGAAGAAGAAGAATAGGAAGAAGATAAAAAAAAGGAAAAAAGAGAAGAAGAAGAAGAAGAAGAAGAAGAGAAGGACTAAAAAGAAGGAGAAGAAGAAGATGATGATGATGATGATGAAGAAGAAGAAGAAGAAGAAGAAGAAGACGAAGAAGAAGAAGAAGATGAAGAATAAGAAGAAGAAGAAGAAGAAGAGCAGAAGAAGAGAAGTGGAAGGAGAAGAAGAAGAAGAAGAAGACGAAGAAGAGGAAGAAGACAAAGAAGAAGAAGAAGAAGAAGAAAAGGAAGAAGAAGAAGGAGAAGAAGAAGAAGAAGGAGAAGAAAAAGTAGAAAATGAAGGAGGAGAACAAGTTGGCGAAGAAGAAGAAGAAGAAAAAGATTGAGTAACAGGTGGAGGAGTAGAAGAAGAAGAAGAAGAAGAAGAAGAAGAAGGCATAGAAGAAGAAGAAGGTGGAGAAGAAGAATGAGTAGAAGAAGAAGATGAAGAAGAATAAGAAGAAAAAGAAGAAGAAGAACAACAACAAGAAGAAGGAGGAGAAGAAGAAGAAGAAAAACAAGGAGAAGAAGATGATGGCAAAGAGGAAGAAGAAGTAAATGAAAAATTAGAAGAAAATAAAGAAGAAGAAGAAATAGAAGAAGAAGAAGAAATAGAAGAAGAAGAATAAGAAGAATGAAAAATAGCATAACGAGAAGAAGAAGAAGATGAATACGAATAAGGAGAAGATGCAGAAGAGGAAGAAGAAGGAGAAGAAGAAGAAGTAGAAGAAGAGGATGATGAAGATTAAGAAAAAGAAGTCAAAGAAGAAGAGGAAGAAGAAGAAGAAGAAGAAGTAGAAGAAGAAGAAGAAGAAGGAGAAGAAGAGAAAGGTCAAGAAGAAGAAGAAGAAGAAGATGAAGAAGAAAAAGAAGAAGAGAAGAAGAAGAAGAATGAGAAGAAGTAGATGAAGAAGAGGAAGAAGAAGAAGAAGAAGAAGAAGAAGAGGAAGAAGGAGGAAACGAAGGAGGAGGAGGAGGAGGAGAAGAAGCAGAAGATGATGATGATGATGATGATGAAGAAGATGATGATGAAGAAGAAGAAGAAGAAGTTGAAGATGAAGAAGAATATAAAGAAAAAATAGAAGAAGAAGAAGAGGAAGACGAAGAAGAAAAGAAGAAGAAGAAGAAGAAGACGAAGAAGAAGAAGAAAAAGGAGGAGGAGAAAAGGAAGCATATGAATAAGAAGAAAAAGATGAAGAAGAAGAAGAAGAAGGAAGAGGAGAAGAACAAGAAGAAGAAAAAGAAGGCGTAGAAGAATAAGAAGAAGAGGAAGAGGAATGAGGAAAAGAAGGTGAAGAAGTAGAAGAAGAAGAAGAAAGGGAAGAAGAAGAAGAAGAAGAAGAAAAAGAAGAAAAAGAAGGAGAAGAAGAAAAAAAGAAGAAATAAGAGGAGAAGAAGAAGTATAAGAAGAAGAAGAAGAAGAAGAAGAAGAAGAAGAAGAAGAAGAAGAAGAAGAAGAAGTTGGAGAAGATGAAGAAGAAGAAGGCAAAAATGAAGAATAAGAAGATGAAGAAGGTGAACAAGAAGAAGAGGAAGAAGAAGAAGAAGAAGATGAAGAAGAAGAAGAAGAAGAAGAAGAAGAAGAAGAATGAGAAGAAGAAGAAGAAGAAGAAGATTATGAAAAAGAAGAAGAATAATAAGAATGAAAAGAAGAAGATGATGATGAATAATAAGAAGAAGAATAACAAAAAGAAGAAAAGAAGAGCAAGAAGCAGAATAAGGTGAAGAAGAAAAAGAAGATGAAGATGGAGAAAAAGAACAAGAGGAAGAAGAGAAAGAAGAAGAAGAGGAAGAAGAATAAGACTAAGATTAAGAAGAGGAAGTTGAAGAAGGGGAACAAGAAGAAGATGAAGAAGAAGAAGTTGATGATGAGGAAGATGAAGAAGAAGTAAAAGGAGAATAAGAAGAAGAGGAGGAAGAAGTAGAATACAAAGAAAGAGAAGAAGAAGAAGAAGAAGAAGAAGATGATGATGATGAAGAAGAAAGAGAAAACAAGAAGAAGAAGAAGAAGAAGGAGAATGAAGAGGAGCAGACGAAGAAGGAGAAGAAGAAGAAGAAGATGAAGAACAAGTAGAAGAAGAAGATGATGAAGAAGAAGAATATGATGATGATGATGAAGAAGAAGAACAAAGAGAAGAAGAAAAAGAAGAAGAAGAAGTAGTAGTAGTAGGAGAAGAAGAAGAAGAATAACAATAATAATAAGAAGAAGAAGAATGATAAGAACAAGAATAAGAAGAAGAAGAAGAAGAAGAAGACAAAGATAAAGAGGACGAAGAAGAAGAAGAAGAAGAAGAAGAAGAAAAGTAGGAGAAGAAGTAGAAGAAGACGAAGAAGATAAAGAAGAAGAAGTCAAAGAAGATGACGAAGTAGACAAAGAAGAAGAGGAAGAAGAAAACAAAGAAGTAGAAGACTGAGAAGAGGAAGAAGACGAAGAAGAGGGAGAAGAATAAGTGGCAAAAGAAGAAGAAGTAGAAGAAAAAGACGAAGAAGAATAAAATGAATAAGAAGAGAAAAAGACAAAGACGAAGAAGTTGAAGTAGAGGAAGAAGAAGAAGAGGAAGAAAAAGAAAATGATGAAGACGAAGAAGAAGAAGACAAAAAAGAAGAACTATAAGAAAAAGGGGAAAAAGGGGAATTAGAAGAAGAATAAGAAGAAGAAGACAAAGAACAAGAAGAATAAGAAGAAGAAGAAGAAGAAGATAAAGAAGAAGAAGAGGAAGAAGAAGAAGAGGAAGAAGGAGAAGAAGATGAAGAAGAAGAAGAGGAAGAAGAAGAAGAAGAAAAAGAAGATGAAGAAGAAGATGATGACGACGATGAAGACAGAGGAGGAGAAGGAGGAGGAGAAGAAGAAGAAGAAGAAGGCGAAGAAGAAGAACAAGAAGAAGGTGAAGAAGAAGAAGATGATGATTATGATGATGATGATAATGATGATGAAGAAAAGGTAGATGAAGAAAAAGAAGATGAGAAGAAGAAGAAGTCAAAGATAAAGAAGACAAAGAAAAAGAAGAAGAAGAAGAAGAAGACGAAAAAGAAGAAGAAGAAAGAGTACGATGAAGATGGACAAGGAGAAGAGGACCTAGAAGAAGCAGAAGGTGACGATGAAGAAAAAGAAGAAATAGAAGATTATGAAGAAGAAAAGAAGTACAAGAAGAAGCAGAAAAAGAAGAAGAAGTAGAAGAAGAAGAAGAATATGAAGAAGAAGAAAAAGAAGAAGATTATGATGATGAAGGAAAGGTGGAAATGAAGGAGAAGAAGGACAAGAAGAAGAAGAAGAAGGAGAAGAAGATGAAGATGAAGAGGGAAAAAAAGAATATGATAAAGAACAAGGTGATGAAGAAGAAGAAGAAGAAGAGGAAGAAGAAGAAGAAGAGGAAGAAGAAGAAGAATAAGGAGAAGAGATAGAAGAAGAAGTCAAAGGAGAAGAAGAAGATTGAAAAGAAGAAAAAGAAGAAGAACAAGATGAAGAAGAAGAGGAAGACAAAGAAGATGAAGAAGGAGAAGAGGAAGAAGAAAAAGAAGATGATGAAGAAGAAGATGAAGAAGTATAAGAAAAGGCAGAAGAAGAAGAAGAAGAAGAAGAATCAATAAAAGAAGAAGACAAAGAACAAGAAGAATAAGAAGAAGAAGAAGAAGAAGAAGAAGATAAAGAAGAAGAAGAATAAGAAGAAGAGGAAAAAGAAGAAGAAGAAGAAGAAGACAAAGAAGGAGGAGAAGAAGAAGAAGGAGAAGAAGAGGAAAATAATGATGATGATGAAGTAGAAAAAGAAGAAGAAAAAGTTGATAAAGAAAATGAAGGTGAGAAGAAGAAGACGAAGAAGAAGAAGACAAGCAATAAGAAGACGAAGAAGAAGAAGAAGAAGAAGAAGAAGAGGAAGAAGAAGAAGAAGAAGAAGAGGAATAAGAGGAAGAAATAGAAGATGTAGGCGAAGAAGACAAAGACAAAGAATAAGAATAAGAAGAAGAAGATTAATAAAATGAAGAAGAACGAGAGGAGAAGAAGAAAATGAAGGAGGAAAGGAGGAAAAGAAGGGGAAAAAGGAGGAGAAGAAGAAGAAGAAAAAGAAGATGTCAAAGAAGAAGAAAAGGAAGAAGAAGAAGAAGATGATAGAGAAAAGAAGAAGAAGAAGAAGATGATAGAGAAAAGAAGAAGAAGAACAAGAAGAAGAAGAAGATGAAAAAGAAGAAGAAGAAGAAGTAGTTAAGGAAGAAGAATAAGAATAAAAAGAGGAAGAAGAAGTAAAAGAAGGAGAAGAAGAAGAAGAAGTAGAGGAAGAAGAAGAAGAAGAAGAAGAAGTAGAGGAAGAAGAAGAAGAAGATGAAGAAGCTATGAAGAAGAAAAAGAAGAAGATGAAGAAGAAGAAAAAGAAGAAGAGGAAGAAGAAATTAAAGAAGAAGAAGAAAAAGAAGAAGACGACAAAAAAGAATAAGCGATAGAAGACGAAGAAGAGGAAGAAGATGAAGAAGTAGAAGATAATGTAGAAGAAGAAGAAGAAGAAGAAGAAAAAGGAGAAAAAGAAGAAGAGTCATAGAAGAAGAAGGCAAAGAAGAGGAAGAAGAACAAGAGAAAAGAGAAGAAGAAGAAGACAATTACAAAGAGAAAGAAGTAGAAGTTGAAGAAAAAGAGAAAAAAGAAGAAGGGGATGATGAAGAAGAAGAAATAAAGAGGAAGAAATAGAAGAAGAGCAAGAAGGAAAAGAAATACAAGAAGGAGAAAAAGAAGAAGAATTAAAGGAAGAAGAAGAAGAAGAAGAAGAAGAATAACAATAAGAAGACGAAGAAGAAGAAGAAGTAGGAGAAGAAGAAGAAGAAGATCAAGAAGAAGGGGAAGTAAAAAAGAAAAAAGTAGAAGAATAAGAAGAATATTATGAAGAAGAAGACCAAGAAGAAGAAGGTGAAGAAGATGAAGAACAAAAGATGGAAGAAGAAGAAGATGTAGACAAAAAAGAAGAGTACAAAGATGAAAAAGAAAAGAGAAAGAACAAGAAGAAAAAGGAGAAGACGTAGAAGAAGAAGTAGAAGTAGAAGAAGAAGAAGAATAAGAAGAAGAAGAAGACGGAGATGAAGAAGAGGAGGAAGAAGAAGAGGAAGAAGAAGTTGATGAAGAAAAAGTAGAAGAAGAAGAGGAAGAAGAAGTAGAATATGGAGAAGAAATAGGAGAAAGAGAAGAAGAAGAAGAAGAAAAAGAAAATGATGAAGAAGGGGAAGAAGAACAACAACAAGAACAAGAAGGAAAACACGAAGAAGAAGAAGAAAAGAAGAAGAAGAAGAAGAATGGGAAGAAGAAGGAGAAAAAGGAGTTGAAGAAGAAGAAGAGGAAGATGAAGAAGAACTAAAAGAAGTAGAATAATAATAATGATAACAATAATGATAATAATAATAATAATAAAATGATGAAGAAGAATAAAAGGAAGAAGAAGAAGAAGAAGAAGAAAAGAAGAAAAGAAGAAGAAGAAGAAGAAGAAGGCGAAGAAGAAGAAGAAGAAGTAGACGAAGAAGAGGAAGAAGATGAAGAAGAAGATGATGAAGAAGAAGAAGACAAAGA
>JAIUJO010001298.1:310000-317500 GCA_023846275.1 Vanilla planifolia
GAAGATGAAGTAGAAGAGGAAGAAGCAAAAGAAGTTAAAGAAAAAGATGAACAAGAAGTAGAAGAAGAAGAAGAAGAAGAAGAAGAAGAAGAAGAAGAAGAAGATGAAGAAGAAGGGAAAAAGTCGACGAATAAGAAGATGAAGAAGAGGAAGAAGAAGAAGAGAAAGAAGAAGAAGAATATGAGGAAGAAGAAGAAGAAGAAGAAGAAGAAGAAGAAGAAGAAGACAAAAAAGAAGAACAAGAAATAGAAAAAGAAGAAGAAGAAGAAGAAGAAGAAGGAGAAGTAAAAGAATAAGAAGATGAAGAAGGAGAAAAAGAAGACAAAGAACAAGGTGAAGAAGAAGAAGAAGAGGAAGAGAAACTAGAAGAAGAAGAAGAAGACAAAGTAGTAGAAGAAGAAGAAGAAGAGAAAGAAGAAGAAGAATAATAAGAAGAAGAAGAAGAAGTATGAGAAAAAGAAGAAGATGATGAAGAAAAAGAAGATGGACACGAGGAAAAGGATGAAGAATAATAGGAAGAAAAAGAATAATAAGACGAAGAAGAGGAAAAAGAAGAAGAAGTATATGAAGAAGAAGAAGAAGAAGAAGAAGAAGAGGAAGAAGGAGAAGAAAAAGAAGAGGAAGTAAAGAAAGAAGAATACAAAGTAGAAGAAAAAGAAGAAGAAGGAGAAGCAGACAAAGAAGTAGTAGTCGAAGATAAGGATAAGAAGAAGAAGAAGAAGAAGGAAAAAAGAAAAGAAGTAGAAGGCGAAGAAGAAGAATACAATGAAGACAAAAATGAAGATGAAGAAGTGCAAGCAGACAAAAAGGAAGAAGAAGAGGAAGATGAAGAAGGGGAAGAAAATGAAGAGGAACAAAAGAAGAAGAAGTAGAATTAGAAGAAGAAGAAGAAGAAGAAGAAGAAAAAGATGAAGAAGAAGAGTAGTTGTAGTAGAAGACAAAGAAGATGAAGTAAAAGAAGAGGAAGAAGGAGAAGAAGGAGAACGAGAAGAAGAAGTAGAAGATGAAAAAGAAGAGGAAGAAGAAGGTGAAGAAGGAGAAAAAGAAGTATTAAGGGGAGGAAGAATAATAATAACAATGATAATAATAATAACTATAATAATAATAAGAAAAGAAGAAGAATAATAAAGCAAAGAAGAAGAATAATAAAGCAAAGAAGAAGAAGAAGAAGACGAAGAAAAAGAAGAAGGAGAAGAAGAAGAATAAGAAAACCATGACGAAGAAGAAGAAGAAGAAAATGAAGAAAAAGAAGACAGAGAAGTAGAATAAGAAGACGATTAAGAAGAAGAGGAAAAAGAAAAAATGATGAAGAAGAAGTAGGAGAAGAAGAAGATGTTGATGAAGATGAAGAAGAAGAAGAAGAATGAGAAGAAGAAGAAGAAGAATGAGAAGAAGAAGAAGAAGAAGTAGAAGAAGAAGAAGATGATGATGATGAAGAAGAAGATTTAGAAGGTTTAGAAGCAGAAGTAGAAGATGAAGAAGTAGAAGAAGAAGAAGAAGAAGAAGAATAACAAGAAGAAGAAGGAGAAGAAAGCAACAATGAAGAAGAAGAATAAGAAGAAAAAAAGAAGAAAAGGAATAAGAAGAAGAAAGCCACAAAGAAAAAGAAGAAGAAGAAGAAAAAGAAGAAGAAAAGGAAGAAGAAGAAGAAGAAGAAGAAAAGGAACCAGGAGAAGAAGAGTAAGATGATTATGAAAAAGTAGAAGAACAAGGGGGAGGAGGAGGAAGAGAATGTCAATAAAAATAATAATAATAATAATAATAATAATAATAATAATAATAATAATAATAGTAATAACAATATTAATAATAATAATAATAGTAATAAGGATGTAAGAAGAAAAAGAAGAAAAATGAGAAGGCATAGAAGTAGAAGAAGAAAAAGAAGAAGCAGAAGAAGACGAAGAAGAAGAAGAAGAAGAGGAAGAATAGGAGTAGAACAAGGAAAAGAAGAAGAGAAAGAAGAGGGCAAAGTGGAAGAAGATGAAGAAGAAAAGAATGAAGAAGTAAGAGATGAAGAAGAAAAGAAGAAGACGAAGAGGAAGAAGAAGAGAAGGAAGAAGAAGAATAAGTGGAAGATGATGATGATGATAAAGAAGAAGAGAAAGAGGCCAAGAAGAAGTAGAAGAAGAAGAGGAACCATAAGAAGGGGACGAAGAAGAAAAGGTAGAAGAATAAGAAGAAGGATAAGAAGAAAAAGAAGAAGAGGAAAAAAATGAAATGGAGAAAGCAAAAGAAGAAGAGAAAGAAGAAGAAAAGAGGAAGAGATAGAGAAAGAAGAAGAAGAAGATGAAGAAGAAGAAGAAGAAGAAGAAGAATAGGAAGTAGTAGAAGAAGAACAAGAAGGAGAAGAAGAAGAAGAAGGAGAAGAAAAAAATGAAGAAGAGGAAGAAGAAGAAGAAGATGATGATGAAAAAATAGAAGAAGAAGATGAACAAAAAGAAGAAGAAGAAGAAGAAGAAGAAGAAAAAAAAGATGAAGAAGAAGGAGAAGATGAAGAGGAACGGGAAGATGAAGTAGAAGAAGAAGAAGAAGATGACAATGGAGAATAATTATAATAATAACAGTAATAATAATAGTAATAACAACAATAATAATATGAAGAAGAAGAAGAAGAGGAAGAAATAAAAGTGGAAGAAGGAGAAGTAGACGAAGAATAATAGGAGGAAGAGGAGCAAGGAAAAGTTGGAGAAGAAGTAGAAGAAGAAGAAGAAGAAGATAAGAACAAGAAGATGAAAAAAAAGGAGAAGAAGAAGAAGCAGAGGATGAAGAAGCAATGAAGAAGAAAAAGAATAACAAGAAGAAGAAGAAGAAGAAGAAGAAGAAGTTGAAGAAGAAGAAGAGGATGAAGAAAAAAAGGAATAAGAAGAAGAAGTAGAAGAAAAAGAATAAGAAGAAGAAGAAGAAAATGATTATGACGAGGAAGAAGAGGTGAAGAAGAAGATTAAAAAAAGGAAGAAGAGGAAGAAGAATAATGATAATAACAAGAGGAATTAGAAGAAGAGGGAGAAGATGGAGAACAAGAAGAAGAGCAAGAAGTAGAAGAAGAAGAAGCAAAAGATGAAGAAGAAGAATAAGAAGAAGAAGAAGATGATGATGATGGAGACAGTGAAGAAGTAGAAGCAGAAGAAGAAGAAGAAAAAGAAGAAGAAGATGAAGAACAATAAAGGGGAGAAGAAGGACAAGAAAGAGAAGAAGAAGAAAAGGAATAATAATAATAATAATAATAATAAGTAGATGAAGAAGAAGTAGTAGAAGACAAAAAAAAAAAGATGATGAAGGTAAATAAAAGAAGAAGAAGAAGAACAAGAAGAAGAAGAAAAAGAAAATGAAGATGTAGAATTCTTCTTTATCTTCTTCTTCTCCTCCTCCTTAAATTCCTTCTTCTTCTCCATCTTTTTTCTTCTTCGTCTTCTTGTTCTTATTGTTGTAGTTGTTCTGTTTCTTCTTCTTCTTCTCCTTCTTCTTTTTCTCTATCAACTTCTTTTCGTTGTTGTTGTTCTTATTCTTTTTCTTCGAGTTCTTATTTTTTGACTTCTTTTTTTCTTCATCTTCTTCTTCGTCGTCTTCTTCTCCTTCTTTTTCATCTTCTTCTTCTTCTTCTTCTGTCCCTTCCTTTTCTTTTTCTTCTTCTTCTTCTTTTGTTCTTCATCTTCTTCTTATTTTAAATCTTATTCTTCTTCTTTTTCTTTTGATACTTCTTCTTCTTCTTCATCTTTTTCTTCCCCTCCTCCTTTTTCTCCTTTTATTCCTTTTTCTTCTTCCTCCTATTCTTCTTTTCTTCTTCTTCTTCTTCTTTTTCTTCTTCATCATCATGTTCTACTTCTTCTTCTTCTTCTTCTTTGTCTTCTTCTTTTTCTTTTTCTTTGTCAACTACCTCTTTGTCATCTTATTCTTCTTCATCTTCTTTTTCTTTTTCATTTTCTTCTTCTTCTTCATCTTCTTCTCCTTTATCTTCTTCTTCTTCTTCTTCTTTCTTTTTTTCTTCTTCTTGTTCTTTTTCTTCTTCTTTTTCGTTTTTATCTTCTTCTTTTTCTTCCCCTTCCTCTTCTTCCTCTTGGTCATTTTCTTTGCCTTCTTCTTTTTATTCGTCTTCTTCTTCTTCTTCTTCTTCTTCTTTTTCTTCTTCTTCTTCACCTTCTTCTTTTTCTTCCTCTTCTTCTTTTTGTTCTTCTTCTTCTTCTTCTTCCTCCTCTTTTTCTCCTTCTTGTCTCCATATTCTTCGTCTTCTTCTTCTTTGTCTTCTTCTTTGCCTACATCTGCATTGTCTTCTCTTTCTTTTCTTCTCCTTGATCTTCCTCTACTCCTTCTACTTCTTGTTGTTGTTATAATTATTATTATTATTATTATTATTTATCCTTCCTCTTCTTCTACTTATTCATCTTCTTGCACTTCTTGTTCTTCTTTCTATTCTTTTTCTTCTTCTACTACTTCTTCCTTGTCTTCTGCTTCTTCTTCTTCTTCTTGCTTTTCTTCGTCTTCTTCTTGTTTGTCTTTCTCTTCAACATCTTCTCCTTCTTCGTCTTCTTCTTCATCTTCTTCTTCTTCTTTTCATCTTTGTCCTCTACTTCTTCTACTTCTTCTTTATCTTCTTCTTCTTCGTCTTCATATCCTTCTTCATCATCATCATCTTCTTCTCCCCCTTCTTCTTCTTCTTCTTCTACTATTATTACTTCTTTTACGTCTTTTTCTTCTTCTTTTTAATCTTCTTCTTCATCTTCATCATCTTCCCCTTCTTCTTTTTCTACATCTTCTTCTTATTACAATTTTACTTCATCTTCTTCTTCTTTTTCATCTTCTTTGTCTTCTTTAGTTTATTACTATTTTTCATCTTCTTCTTCTTCTACAATGTTTTCTTCTTATTCTTATTCTTCTTCATCATCTTCTTCTTCTTATTCTTCTTCTTGTTCATCTTCTCCTTCTTCTTTGTCTTCTTCTTCTTCTTCTTCTTCTTCTTTCTCTTCTTCATTTTCCACTGCTTCATCGTCTTCTTCCTCATCTTCTTCTTCTTCTTCTTCTTTTCATCTTTGTCTTCTTCTTCTTCTTCTTCTTCTTTATCTTCATCTTCGTCTTCTTCTTATTCCTCTCCCTCAACTTCTTGTTCGTCTTCTTTCTCTTCTTCTTCGTCTTCTCCGTCTTCTTCTTCTTCTTCTTCCTCTTCTACAACTTCTTTTTCTTCTTGTTCTTCTTCACCTTCTTTGTCTTCTTCTTCCTCCTCATCTTTATCTTCATCTTCTTCTTCTTATTCTTTATCTTCCTCTTCAACTTCTTCTTCTTCTTCTTCTTCTTCTTTGTCTTCTTCTTCTACTTCTTCGTCTTCTTCTTCTTCTTCTTCTACTTCCTTGTGTTCTTCTTTTTTGCCTTCTTCTTGTTGCTCTACTTCTGCTTCCTCTTCTTTGTCTACTTCTTCTATATTTTCTTCTTCTTTGTCTTCTTTCACTTTTTCTTCTTCTTTCTCTTCTTCTTCTTCTTCTTTGTCTTCTTCTTCTTATACTTCTTGTTCTTGTAGTTGTTGTTCTTCTTCTTCTTCATCTTCTTCTTCGTCTAATTCTTCTAATACTTCTATTTCTTCATCTTCATCCTCTTCTTCATCTTCTTCTTTTTCGTCGTCATCTTCAATTTCTTTTTTGTCTTCTTCTTCATCATCTTCTTCTTCTTCAATTTCTTGTTCTTCTTCTCCTTCTTCTTCTTCTTCCCCTTCTTCTACTTGTTCTTCTTCTTCTTCATCTTCTTCATCTTCTACTTCTTCATCTTCTTCTTTTTCTTCATGTTCTTTGAATTCTTCTTATATTTCTTCTTCTTCTTTGTCTTCTTCTTTTTCTTCTTCTTCGTCTTCTTCTTTTTATTCTTCTTTTTCTTCTTCTTCCTCTCCTTGCTCATTTTCATCTTCTACTTCTTCTTCTTCTTCTTCTTCTTCTTCTTCTTCTTCCACTTCTTTTTCTTCTTTTTCACCTTCTCTCCTTCTTCTTCTTCTTCTTCGTCTAATTCTTCTTCTTCTTTTTCCTCGTCTTCTTCTTCTTTTCTCCTTCTAATTCTTCTTCTTCTCCAACTTGTCCTTCTTAATATTTTTTTTTCTTCTTCTTCTTCCTTGTTTTCTTTTTGTTCTTCTTCTTCCTCTTCTTCTTCTTCTTCTTCTACTTCTTCTTTTCTTCTTCTTCTTCTTTTTCTAATTATTGTTTTTCTATTACCTCTTCTTCTTCTTCTTCTTTTACTTCTTCATCTTCATCTTCTTCTTGTACATCTTCTTCTTCTACATCTTCTTCTACTTCTTCTTCTTCTTCTTCTTCTTCGTCTTTTTTTCTTCCTCTTCTCTCTCATCTTTTTGTTCTTCTTCTTCTTCTTCTTCTTGTTCTTTGTTTTCTTCTTCTTCCTCTTCTTCGTCTTCTTTTGCTTCTTCTCATTTTTATTTTTTTCTTCTTCCTCTTATTCATCTGCTTCATCTTCTTCTTCTTCTTCTTCTTTGGCTTCTTCTTCTTATTCTTCTTCTTCTTCTCTTTCTTCTTCTTCATCATATTCCTGTACTTAGTCTTCTTCTATTTGTTCCTCTTTTTCTTCTTTCCTATCTTACTCTTTTCTTCATCATCATCACCTTCTTCTTCTTCTTCTTCATCTTCTTCTTCTTCTCCTTCCTCTCCTTCTTCTTCTTCTACTTCTACTTCTTCTCCATCAACTTCTTCTTCTTCTTCCTTTTCTTCTTCTTCTTCTTCACCTTCTTCATCTTTTTCTAATTCTTCTTCTTCTTTTTTGTTCTTCTTCTTCTTCGTCTTCTTCATCTTTTACTTCTTCTTTTTCTTCTTTATCTTCTTCGTCTTCTTCTTCTTCTTCTCCACTTCCTCCTTCTATTCCTTCTTCTTCTTCTTGCTCTTCTTCTTCTTCTTCTTCTTCTTTTATTCTTCTTCTTCTTCTTCTTCTTCTTCCTCTTCTTCATGTTCTTCTTCTTCTTCTTCTTGTCTTTTTGTTCTTGTTATTGTCATTGTTGTTCTTCTTTTTCTTATTATTATTCTTTTACTTCTTTGTCGTCTTCTTTTACTTCTTCTTCTTCTTCTTCTTCTTCTACTTCTTCTTTTTCCATTACTTCTTCTTCTTCTTCGTCTTCTTCTTCTTCCTCTTCCTCAACTTCTTGTTCGTCTTCTTCGTCTTATCCCCCTTCTTCTTCTTCTTCTTCTTCTTCTTCCTCCTCCCCTTCTACAACTTCTTTTTCTTCTTGTTCTTCTTCTACTTCTTCCTCCTCATCTTTATCTTCATCTTCTTCTTCTTTTTCTTTATCTTCCTCTTCTTCTTCTTCTTCTTCTTCTTATTCTTGTTCTCTGTCTTCTTCTTCTACTTCTTCCTCCTCCTCTTCTTCTTCTTCTACTTCCTTGTGTTCTTCTTTTTCTTCTACTTCTTTGCATTCTTCTTCTTCCTTTTTCCCTTCTTCTTGTTGCTCTACTTCTGCTTCCTCTTCTCTGTCTACTTCTTCTATATTTTCTTCTTCTTCGTTGTCTTCTTTCTCTTTTTCTT
>JAIUJO010001298.1:327500-347500 GCA_023846275.1 Vanilla planifolia
TCTTTTCATGAACTTCTTTATTTTCATTGCCTTCTTCTTTTTCTTCTTCTTCTTCTTCTTCTCGTTCATCTTCTTCTTCTTCCACTACTTCTTCTTCTTCTTTTTCTTCTTCTTATTCTTATTCTTCTTCTTTGTATTTTTTTTTCCTCTTCTTTGTTTTCTTCTTCTTTGACTTCTTCTTCTTTGTTTTATTCTTCTTCTTCATCTTCTTCATCTTCATCTTCTTCTTCGTCATGTTCTGCTTCTTCTTCTTTCTTCATCTTCTTCTTCTTGTTCTTCTTCTTTGTCTTCTTCTTCTTCAATTCCTTCTTCTACTTCTTTTTCTTCTCCTTCTTCTTCTTCTTCTTTTTGTTCTTCTTCTTCTACTTCTTTTTCTTCTTCTTCTTCTTCTTCTTTTTGTTCTTCTTCTTCTTCTTCTTTTTCTTCTTCTTCTTCCTCTACTTCTTCTTCTTTATCATCTTTTTTTGTTGTTGTTGTTGTTCTTCTTCTTCTTCTTCAACTTTATCATCTTCTTCTTCATCATCTTCTTTGTCTTCTTCATCTTGTTTGTGTTCTTCTTCTTCTTCTTCATCTTCTTCCTCTTTTTCTTCTACTTTTCTTTGTTCTTCTACTTCTTCTTCTACTTCTACTACTTCTTATTATTCTTTTTCTTCTCCTTCTTTTTCTTCTTCTACTTCTTCTTTTTCATCTTTTCCTTCATTTTCATTTTCTTCTTCTTCTTCTTTATCATCATCCTTTACTTATTCTTCTTCTTGTACATCCTCTTCTGCTTCTCCTTCGTTTTCATCTTGATCTTCTTCTTGTTTTGCTTCTTCTTTTTCTACTTCTTCTTCTTCTTCTTCTTCTTCTTCATTGTCTTCTTCTTCTTTTCTTCTTCTTTTCTTCTTCTTCTTCTTCATCTTCTTCCTCTTTGTCTTCTTCTTCTTCTTCTTACTCTTCTTCTTCATCTTCCTCTTCTTCTTTGGCTTCTTTATCTTCTTCTCCTTCTTCTACCTCTTCTTCTTCCTCATCTTCTTCCTCTTGTTGTTCTACTTCTTCTTTTTTTTCTTCTTGTTCCTCTTCATCTTCTTTTTATTCTCTATCTTCCTCTTCTTTGTGTTCTTCTTTTCTGTCTTCTTCTTCTTCTTTGTTTTCTTCTTCATCTTCCTCATCTTCTTCTACTTCTTTTTTTCCTTTTTCTTCTTGTTCATTGTCTTCTTCTTCTTGTTCATCATCTTCTTCTTCTTCTTTTTCTTCTTCTTCTACTTCTTCTATTTCGTCCTCTTCCTCTTCTTCTTCATGTTGTTCTTCTCCTTGTTCTACTCCAATAACTTCATCTTCTTCTTCATCATCATCTTTTTCTTCTTCTTCTCCTTCTTCTTCTTTTTCTTTGTCTTCTTCTTCTTTTTCTTCTTTGTCCCCTTCCACTTCTTTGTCTTTCCCTTCTTAGTCCTCTTCTCCTTCACCTTCTTCTTCTTCATCTTCTTCTTCTTCTTTGGTTTCCTTTTCTTCTTCTTCTTCTCTATCTTCCTCTTCTTCTTCTTCTTCTTCTTCTTCTTCTGCTTCTTCTTCTTTGACCTTTACCTGTTCTTCTTGTTCTTCTTCTTCTACTTCTTCTTCCCCTTTTTCTCCTTTTTTTGTCTTCTTCTACTTCATCTTCTTCTTCTTCGTCCTTTTCTTTTCCTTCTTCTGCTTTGCAATCTTTTTCTCCTTCTTCTTCTTTTTCTTCCTCTTATCCTTTTCCTTCTTCTTCTTCTTCTTCTTATTGTTGTTCTTGTACGTTATCTTCATCTTTCTCTTCTTCTTCTTCTTCTTCTCCTTCTTCTTCTTTTTCTTCTTCATGTTCTTCTTCTTCTTCTTCTTCTTCTTCAACTTCTTCTTCTTCTTCCTCCTTTTTTTCATGTTCGTGTTCTTCTTCTTTGTCTTCATCTTATTGGTCTTCTTCTTCGACTTCTTCTTCTTCTTTTTCTTCGTCTTCTTCGTCTTCTTCTTATTCATCTTCTTCGTCTTCTTCGTCCTTGTCTTCTTCTTCTTCTTTTTTGTTTTCTTCTTCTTCACCTTCTTCACCTTCTTCTTCTTCTTCTTCTTCCATCTTCTTCTTCTTCTTCATTGCCTTCTTTTTCTTCTTTTTCTTCTTCTTCTAGTTCTTCTACATCTTCTTCTTTGTCTTCTTCTTCTTCTTCTTCTTTTTCTTCTTCTTCTCCGTTATCTTCTTTTTCTTCTAAGTCTTTGTCTTCTTCTTCTTCTTCCCCTTCATCTATTTCTTCTCCTTCTTCTTCTTCTTCATCTTCCCCTTCTTCGTCTTCTTCTTCTTCACCTTCTTCTTCTTCTATTTCTTTTTTTCTTCTTCTTCTTCTTTTTCTCCCACTTGTACTTCTTCTTCTTCTTCATCATCTTCATCATTTTTGACTTCTTCTTGTCTCTCTTGTTCTTGTTTTTCTTCTTCCTCTTTTTCTCCTTTATTGTCTTCTTCTTCATCATCTTCTTCTTCTTCGTCTTCTTCTTTGCCTTCTTCTGCTTTGTCTTCTTTTGCATTTCTCCTACTTTTTCTTCCTCTTCTCCTTCTACTTCTTCTTCTGCTTCTTTTTCGTTTTCTTCTTCTTCTTCTTCTTCTTATTCTTCTACTTCTTCTTCCTCTTATTGTTATTCTTGTGCTTCATCTTCTTCGTCCTCTTATTCTTATTCTTCTTCTTTTTATTATTATTCTTCTTCTACTTCTTCTTCTTCTTCTTCTTCTTCTTTATTTTCTTTTTCTTCATCGTGTTCTACTTCTTCGTCTTCTTCTTGTTCGTCTTCTTCTTCATCTTCTTCTTCTTTTTCTTCTTCTTCTTCACCTTCTTCTTCATCTTCTTCTTCTTCCTCTTCTTCTTCTTTCTCATCTCCTTCTATGTCTTATTCATCTTTTTCTACTTCTTCTTCATCTTCTTCTTCACCTTCCTCTTCTCATTCATTCTCTTCTACATTTTCTTCTTCTTTCTCTTCTTCTTCATTTTCTTGTTCTTCATCTTCCGCATCATCATCATCATCATCATCATCTTGTTCTTCTTATTTCTCTTCTTCTTCATTTTCTTCTTCTTTATCTTCTTTATCATCATCATCATCATCTCGTTCTTCTTCTTCTTCTTCTCTTTCTTTATCATCATCTTCTTCTTCTTCTTCTCCATTGTCTTCTTCTTCTTCTTCTTCTTCATCTTCTTCTTCATCATTATCTTCTTCATCTACTTATTTTTCTTCAACTTCTCCCTTTCTTCTTCTTCTCCTTTGACTTCTTCTTGATCTTCATCTTATTTTTCTTCTACTTCTTCAACTCCTTTTTCTTCTTCCTCTTCTTCATCTTCTTCTTCATCATCTTCTTCTTCTTTGCCTTCTTCGTCTACTTCTTCTACTTCTTCATCTTCTTCTTCTTATTCATTGTCTTCTTTAACTTCTCCTTCTTCTTCCTCTTCTTCTTTGTCTTCTTCTTCTTCTTCTTGTACTTCTTCTTCTTCTTCATCATCATCTCCTTCTTCTTTCTCTTCTCCATCTTTCTCTTCTTCATCTTCTTCTTCTTTGTGTTCTTCTTCTTCTTCTTCCTCTTCTTCTTCTTCTTCTTCTTCTTTTTCTTCATCTTCTTCCTCTACATCTTCTTCTTATTCTTCGTTGTCTTCTTTATCATCTTCTTTTTCTTCATCTTCTACTTCTTCTACATCTTCTTCGTCTTTTTCTTCATCATCATCATCTTCTTCTTCTTCTTCGTCCTTATCCTCTTCTTCGACTTTCCCTTCTTAGTCTTCTTCTTCTTGGACTTCTTCTTTTTGTTTTGTTTCTTTTTCTTCTTCTTCTTCTTCTCCTTCCACTTCTTTTTTTCTTCTTCCTCTTCTTCTTTGACTTCTTCTTGTTCTTCTTGTTCTTCTTCTTCTTCTTTGCCTTTTTCTTTTTTTTCTTCTTTTCTTCTTCTTCTTCTTCTTTTTCTTCCTCTTCTCCTTCTCCTTCTTCTTATTATTATTATTCTTTTTAATCTCCATTGTTTTCTTCTTCTTCTTCTTCTTCTTATTCTTCTACTTCATCTTCTTCTTCTTCCTCTTCATCTTCTTCTTTTACTTCTTCTTCTTCGTCGTCTTCTTCTTCTTCTTCTTTTTCTTCTTATTCTCTTCTTTTTCTTCTTCTTCTTCATGTTCTTCTTCTTCATGTTCTTCTTGTTCGTCTTCTTCTTCGTCTTCTTCTTCTTCTTCCTCTTATTCTTTTTCTTCTTCTTCTTCTTCTCCTTGTTCTTCTTTTTTTTCCTCCACCTCTACTTGTATGTCTTCTTGTTCTTCTTCTTCTTCTACTTCTTCTTCTTTTTCTTCTTCTTCTACTTCTGCTGCATCTTCTTCTTCTTCTTCATCATCATCATCATCTTCTTCTTCCTGCTCTTCGTCTTCTTCCTGTTATTTTTTTCTTCTTCTTCTTTTTCTTCTTCATCATCATCTTCTTCTTCTTATTATTATTATTATTATTTTTCTCTTTATTTATCTTCTTCTTCTTTGTCTTCTTCTTCACCTTCTTCTACTTTGTCTTTTTCTTCTTCTTCTTCTTCTTCCTCCTCCTCCTCTCCTGCCCCATCTTCTTTTTCCTATTCTTCTTCTTCATCCTCATCTTCTTTTTCTTCTTTTTCTTCTTTTTCTTCTTCTTATTCTTCTCCTTCTTCATCTTCTTCTTCTTCATCTTCTTCCTCTTCCTCTTCTTATTCTTCTTCTTGTTCATCTTCTTCTTTGTCTTCCTCTTCTCCTTTTACATCAACTTCTCTATCTTCTTTGTCTTGTTCTTTTTCTCCTTCTACCTCTTCTTCTTCTTCTTCTTCTTCTTCCTTTCCTTTTTCTTCTTCTTCTTCTTCCTCCTCTTCTTCATCTTCTTCTTATTATTCATTTTCTTCTCCTTCCACTTCCTCTTCATCTTTTTTTTCTTCCTTTTCTTCTTCTTCTACTTCTTCTTCTTCTTCTTCTTCTTCTTCGTCTTCTTCAACTTCCTCTCCGTCTTAATCATCATCATCATCATCTTCTTCTTCTTATTATTATTTTTTTTTCTTCTTTCCCTTCAACTTCTTCTTCTTCTTGTTCTTCTTCATCATCTTCATCTTTTCTTCTTCTTCTTTGACTTCTTTAGTTTCTTCCTCTTTTTCTTCTTCTTCTTCTTCTTCCACTATTTCCTCTTCAACTTCATCTTCTTCTTCTTCTTCTTCTTCCTCCTCCTCTTCTTCTTCTTCTACTTCTTTGTCTTCTTTGTCTTCTTCTTTTTCTTCTTCTTCTTCTTCATCATCTTCTTCTTCTTTCTCTTATTCAATTTCCTCTTCTTCATTTTCTTCTTTTTTATCTTCTTCCTCTTCTTCTTCTTCCTCTTCTTCTTCTTCATCCTCTTCTTCTTCGTCGTCACCTTCCACTTCTTCATCTTCCTCTTTTTTTCTTCTTCTACATCTTCTTCTTCTTCTTCTTCTTCATCTTCTTGTTCATCATCTTCTTCACCTTTCTCTTCTTCATCTTCCTCTTCTTTGTCTTCTTCTTCATGATCTTCTTTTTCTTCTTCTGCTTATTCATCTTCTTCTATGTTGTCCTCTTATTCTTCTTCTTTTTCTTCTTTTTCTTCTTTGTCTTCTACTTCTTCTTCTTCTTCTTCTTCTACATCTTCTTCATTATCGTCATCTTGTTCTTCATCATGTTCTTTTTCTTCTTCGTCTTCCTCTTCTCCTACTTCTTCTTCTTCTTCTCCTTCTTCTTCTTCGTTTCCTTCTTGTTCTTCTATGCCTTGTTCTTTTGCTTCTTCTTCTTCAACAACATCATCATCTTCTTCTTCTTCTTCTTATTCTTCTTCCTTTTCTTCTTCTTCTTCTTGTTTGTCTTCTTCATCCTCTTTTCTTCTTCTACTTCTACTTCTTCTTCTTCTTCTCCTTCTTCTTCTTCATCTCTCTCTTCTTCTTCCTCTTACTCTTCTTCTTCTTTCTCTTTTTCATCATCTTCTTCTTTTTATGCGTTTGCTATTGCGACTTATTCTTCTCTTCTTCTTCTTCTTCTTCTTCTTCTTCTTCTTCTACTTTCTCTATTTTTTCTACTTCTTTGGCAACTTCATTTCTTCTTCGTCTTCTTCTTCTTCATTTTCTTTTTTTTTCTTCTTCTTCTTCTTCTTCTTTTTCGTATTCTTCTTTGTCTTCTTTTTCTTCTTTTTCATCAACTTTGTTATCTTCTTCATCTTCTCCTTTTTGTTCTTCTTCTACTTCCCCTTCTTCTTCATCTTCTTCTTCTTCTTTATCATCTTCTTATTTTTCTTTTACAACTTTTTTTCTTTTTCTTCTTCGTCTTTTTATTTTTTTTCTTCATCTTCCTCTTCTCCTTCTTCTTCTTCTTCTTCTCCTCCTTTTACTTCTTCTTCTTCTTCTTTGTTTTCTTCTCGTTTTTCTATGCCTTCTCCTTCTTCCTCTTCTTCGTCTTTCTCTTTTTCGTCATCTTCTTCTTCGACTTCTTCTTCTTCTTTGTCTTCTTTTATTCTTGCATCTATTATTCCTACTTCTTCTTCTTCTCCTTCTTCTACTTCTTCTTCTTTTTCTTCCTTTTCTTTTTCTTCTTTGCCTTATTATTATTATTTTGATTCTTCTTATTCTTTTTTTTCTTCTTTTTCTTCTTTTCTTCATCTTCTTCTTTGTCTTCTTCTTCATCATCTTCTTCTTCTTTTGTTATTCTTCTTCTTCTTCTCAATCACCTTGTTCTACTTCTAATTATTATTATTATTATTGTTATTATTATTATTGTTGTTATTATTATTATTATTATTATTATTATTATTATTATTCTACTTCTTCTTCACTTCTTCCTCCTCCTCTTCTTCTTCTTCTATCGTCATCGTCATCTTCTTCTTCTTCTTCATTGACTTCTTCTTCTTTGTCTTCTTTTGTTCATCTTCTTCTTCTTCCTGTTCTTTGTCTCTGTCATCATCATAATCATCTTCTTCTTCTTCTTCTTCTTTTTCAATTCGTTCTTCTTCTTCTTCTTTTTCTTTTTGTGCTTCATTTTCTTTTTCTTTTACTTCCACTTGTTCTTCTTCTTCTTCATCTCCTTCTTCTTCTTGGTCTTCTTATTCTTCTTCTTCTTCTTTTTCTTCTTCACTTCTTCTTCCTCTTCTACTTCTTCTACTACTTCTTCTTCTTCCTCTTCTTAGACTTCTTCTTCCTTTTTTTCTCATTCTTCTTATTCAACTTCTTCTTCTACAACTTCCTCTTCTTCTTCATCTTCTTCATCTTCCACTTTTTCTTCTTCCTCTTTTTCTTCTTCATCTTCTTCACCATCTTCTTCTTCTTCTTCTTCGTCTTCTTCTTCTTTGTCTTTTTATTCTGTTTCATCATCATCTTCTTCTTCTTCTTCTTCCTCTTCTTCTTCATCTTCCTCTTCTTCTTCGTGTTCTTGTACTTTTTCTTCTTTTTCTTCTTTTTCTTCTTTTTCTTCTCTTCTTTTTCTTCCTCTCCATGTTCTTCTTCTTCTTCTTGTTCTTCTACTTCTACTTCTTCTTCTTCTTCTTCTTCTTCTTCTTCTTCCTTTCTTCTACTTCTTCTTGTACTTCTTTTTTCTCCTTCTTCTTCTTTTACTTCTTCATCATTATCATCTTCTTCTTCTACTTCTACTTCTTCTATTTCATCTTTTTCATCTTTTTCTTCTTCTTCTTCTTCATTTTCATTTTCTTTATCTTCTTCTTCTTCTTCTTCCTTTTCTTCTTCTTCTTCTTCTCCTTCTTCTTCATTTTCTTTTTTCCCTTTCTTCATTTTCTTTTTCTTCTTTGATTTCTTCTTCTTTGACTTCTTCTTCTTCTTCTTCTTCTTCTTCATCTTCATCTCCTTCTTCTTCTTCTTCCCTTTTTTGTCTTCATCTTGTTCATCTTCTTCTTCTTTCTCATCAACTTCTTCTTCTTCTTCTTCTTCTTCTTTTTCTTCTTATTCTACTTCTTCATCTTCATCTCATCTTATTATTCTTCTTCTTCTTCATCATCTTCTTCTGTTTGTTCTTCCTCTTCTTGTTCTTCTACTTCTTTTCTTCTTGTTCTACTTCTTCTTCATTGTCCACTACTTGTTGTTGTTGTTGTTGTTCTTCTTCTTCTTCCACTTCTTTTTCTTCCTTTTCCTCGTCTTCACCTTCTTCTTCTTCATCTTCTGCTTCTTCTTCTGTGCCTTCTTCTTCTTCTTTTTGTTCTTCTTTTTGTCTTCTTCTATTTTGTCTTCTTTTTCTTGGTCTTCTTCTTCTTCGTGCTCTTCTCCAACTCATTCTTCTTCTTCTTATTCTTCTTTTTCTTCTTCTTCACTTTAATCTTCTTCTTCTTATTATTCTTCTTCTTCATGTTCATTTTCTTCAACTTCTTCTTCTTCTTCTTCTTCTTCATGTACTTATTTTTCTTCCTACTCCTCTTCTTCTTCTTCTACTTCTTCTTCTTCTTCATTTTAGTCATCATCGTCATCATCTTCTTCTTCTTCTTCTTCTTCTTCTTCATCTTCTTTTTCTTCTTCTTCTTCATCATCATCTTCATCTTCTTTTTCTTGATCTTTTTCATCTTCCTCCTCTTCTTCATCATCTTCCTGTTCTTCTTCTACTTCTTCGCCTTCTTCTCCTTCTTGTTCTTCTTCTTCTTCATTTTCTTTTCCTTCTTCTTCTTCTTCTTCTTCTACTACTACTTCATCTTCATCATCATTTTCTTCTTCTTCTTTTTCTACTTTTTCATCTTCTACTTCTTCTTCGCCTTCTTTTAATCTTTCATCTTCTTCTTCTTCATCATCATCTTCTTCTTCTTTTTCTTCTTCTTTTTCTTCTTCTTTGACTTCTTCAGTTTATTTCTCTTTGTCCTCCTCTTCTTCTTCTTCAGTTTATTTCTCTTTCTTCTTCTACTTTGTCTTCCTCTCTTTTCTCTTCTTCATTTTCCTCTTCGTCGTCTTCTTCTTCATCACCTTCTTCATTTTCTTATTTTCCTTCGTCTTCTTCTTCTATGTTGTCTTCTTCTTCTTATTATTATTATTTTTCTTCTTCTTCTTCACCTTCTTCTTCTTCTTCATTGATTTTTTCTTCTTCCTCTTCCTTTTCTTCTTCTTCTTCTTCTTTTGTTGTTATTGTCCTTCTTCTTCTTCATTAACTTCTTCTTGTTCTTCTCTCCTCTTCTTCTTCTTCTTCTTCTTTGTTTCTTCTTATTCTTCTTCACCTTCATCTTTTTCTTCTTCTTCTCTCTTTCTTCTTCTTCTTTTTTTTTGTCTTCTTCTTCTTCTTCTTTTCTTCCTCTTCTTCTTCTTCTTCTTCTTCGCCTTCTTCTTCTTCTTCTTCTTCTTCTCTTTCGTCTTCTTCTACTTCTTCTTCTTCTTCTTCTCTTCTTCGCCTTCTTCTTCATCCCCTTCTCTTCTTCTTCTTCTTCTTCTTCTTCTTCATGTCTTCTTCTTCTTCTTCTTTTCTTCTTCTTCCTTGTCTTCTTTATCTTCTTCTTCTTCTTCCTTCTTCTTCCTCTTTCCTCTTTCTTCTTTATCTTCTCTTCTTCATCTTCTCTTTCTTCTTATTCTTTTGTTCCTTTTCTTAATCTTCAAGTCATTATTATTATTATTACTATTATTCCATATATTGTTCTATTTCTTTTTCTCGTACTACTACTTCTTCTTCTTCTCTTGTCATCTTTTTCTCCTTCTTTTTCTGCTTCTTCATCTTCTACTTCTACTTCTTCTTCTTCTTCTTCTTTGTCTTCTTGTTCCTCCTCATCATCATCTTCTTCTTGTCACACTTCAACTTCTTTTTGTCGTCATCTTCTTCTTCTTTATTTCTTATTCTTTTAATGTTCTTGTTCTTCTTCTCTTCTTCTTCGGCTTCTTCTTCTTCTTTTTCTTCAACTTTGTCATCTTCTCCTTCCTCTTCTTCTTCTTCATCTTCTTCTTCTACTACTACTTTTTCTTCTCTTCTTCTACTTCTTCATCTTTCTTCTTCTTCTTCTTCTTTTTTATTCTTCTTCTGCTACTTCTTCTTCTTCTTCTACTTCTTCTACTTCTTCCCCTTCTTCTGCTTCTTCTCCTTTTATTCATTCCTCTTCTTCTTCATATTCTTCTTCTTCTTCTTCTACTACTACTACAACTTTTCTTCTTCTTCTCCTTCTTCTTCATAGACTTATTCTTCTAGTTCTTCTTCTTCTACTTCTTTTTTTTTCTTCTTCTTCTTCTTTTTCTTCTTCTTTAACTTTTAGTTTTCTCCCACTTCTACCTCTTCCTCTTCATGTCTTCTTTTCTTACTCATCTTCGTCTTCTTGTTCTTGTTTGTCTTCTTTTTCTGTTTCTTTTCCTTCTTCTTCTTCTTCTTCCTCTTCTATTTCTTCTTCTTCTTCTTCTTTTCTTCTTCTCCTGCTTCTTATTTTATTTTTCTTATTTTCTTCTTCTTCCTTTACTCTTGCTTATTGTTCTTTTTCAACTTTTCTTCTTCTTGTTCTTCTTATACTTCCTCCTCTTCTTCTTCTTCTCATCTTCTTCTTCATCTTCTTCTTCTTCATCTTCATCTTCTTCATCTTCTACTTCTTCTTTTCTCCTTATTCCTATTCTTCTTCGACTTCATCTTCTTCTTGTTCTTTTTCTTTTTCATGTTCATCTTTTTTGTTTCGTCTTCTTCATCTTTCTTGTGGTGCTCTTCTTCGTCTTCTTCTCTTCTTCTTCTTCCTATTCTTCACCTCATCTTCTTCTGTTCATTCTTCTTCCTCTTCTTCTTCTTCTTCTTTTTGTTATTCTTATTATTCTTCTTATTCTTCTTCTTCTCCTTTCTTCTTCTTCTTCTTCTTCTTTTCTTCTTCTTCTTCTTCTTCTTCTTCTTCTTCTTCTTCTGCTTCTACTTCTTCTTGTCTTTGTCCTTCTTCTTCTTCTTCTTATTCTTCTTCTTCCACTACTACTACTTGTTATTCTTCTTCTTCCTTGTCATCTTGTTGTTCTTCTTGTTTTTCTTCTTCTTTGACTTTTCTACTTCTTCTTCTCTTCTACTTCTTCTTCTTCTTCATCATTTCTATTTCTTCTTTTTCTTCCTCTTCTTCTTCTTCTTCCTCTTCTTCTTCTTCTTCCTCTTCTTCTCTCTACTTCTACTTCTGCTTATCTTTCTACTTTTCGTCTTCTTCTTCTTGTCTCTCCTGCTTCTTCATATTTTCCTTTTTCTTCTTCTTCTTCATCAAAATCATCTTCTCCTCCTTTTTTATTTTTCTTCTTCTTGTTATTAATGTTCTTCTCTTTTTTTTCTTTTTCTTCTTTTCATCTTCTCATTCTTTACATCCTCCTCCTCTTCTTCTTCTCTTCTTGTTCTTCTTCATCCACTTCTTCTTCATCTTCATCTTCATCGCCTTCTTCTTCTTATTCTTCTTCTTCATCTTCTTCTTTTTCCTCTTCTTTGTTTTCTTCTTAATCATCTTCTTCTTTGTTATCTTCATCTTCTTCTTCTTCTTCTTCTTCTTCCTCCACTTCTTCTTCTACTTCTCTTCTTCTTCTTCTTCTTCATCTGATCATCATCTTCTTCTTTTTCTATTTCCACTTGATTCTTCTTTTTATTTTCTTCTTCTTCTTCTTCTGCTTCTTCTTTTCTATCTTCTTCTTCTCCCTCTTGTTCTTCTTTGTCATCTTCTTCTCATTCCTCTTCTTCTTCTTAATCTTCTCTTCATCTTCTTCTTTTCTCCATCTTTTTCATCTTCTTCTTCTTAGTCTCTTACTTTGTCATCTTCTTTGTCTTCTTCTTCTTCTTCTTATTCTTATTCTTCTTCATCTTCATCTATTTCTTTTTCTTCATCATCTACTTCTTTCCTTCTTTTCTTCTCCTTCTTCTTACTCATCATCAACTACCTACTCTTCTTCTTCTTCTTCTTCTTCTCTTCTCTTCTACTACTTCTTGTTCTTCTTCATCTCCATTTTCTTCTCTTCTTCTTCATCTACTTCTTCTTCTTCCTCTTTTTTTTCTTCTGTTCATCTTCTTCTTCATCGTTTTCTTCTTCTTCTTCTTTTCTTCATCACCTACTTCTTTTTGTTGTTTTTCTTAGCCTTCTTCTTCTTCTTCTTCTTCTTTTTATTCTTTGTCTTCTTCTTCTTCTTGTTCTATTTTTTTCTTTTTCTTCTTCTTCTTCTTCATCTTCATCTACTTCTTCTTTGTCTTCTTATTTTTCTTCTTCCTCTTCCTCTTCTTCTTCTTCTTCTTCTTCGCCTTCTTCTTTTTCTTCTTCTTCTTCTTCTTCACATTCTTCTTCTTCTTCTTCTTCTTCATCTTCTTCTTCTTCTTCTTCTTCTTCTTTGTCTTCTTACTCTTCCAGTTCCTCGTTTTCTTCTTATACACATTCTTCTTCTTCTTATTCTTCTTCTACGCATTATTGTTCTTATTATTATTATTATTATTTTTCTTCTTGTACTACTTTTTCTTCCTCCTCCACCTCATCTTCTTCTACTTCTTCTTCATCTTCTTCTTCTTCTTCGTGGATCATCTTCTTCCTTTCCATCTTCCACTTCTTTTCTTCTTTTTATTTTCTTCTTCTTCTTCTTTTTCCTTGCCTTCTTCTTCTTCTTCCTCTTCTTCTTCTTCTTCTTCTTCTTTTTGTTTTCCTTCTTCTTCTTCTTCTTTTTCTTCATCTTCGTCTTCTGCTTTGTCTTCTTCGTCTTCTTCTTCTTCATCACATTCTTCTTCTTCTTCCTCCTCCTCTTCTTCTTAATAAACTTCTTGTTCTTCTTCATCAAATTCTTCTTTGACTTCTACAGTTTATTCCTCTTTTTCTTCTTGTTCTTGTTCTTCTTCTTCTTCTTATCCTTCTTCTTCTTCTTTATCTACTCCTACATCTTGTTGTTGTTCTTTGTGTTCTTCTTCTTCCTCTCTTTCTTTTCCTTCTTCTTCATCTTCTTCCCCTTCTTCTTTTTCTTATTCTTCTTCTTCTTCCTCTTCTTCTTATCACCTTCTTCTTCTTCTTCTTCCTCATCTTTTTCTTCTTCTTCTTCTCTACTTCTTCTTCTTGGCCATCATCTTCTTCGTCTTCTTCTTCCTGTTCTTTTTTATTTTCTTCTTCTTCTTCCTCCTCTTCTTCTTCTTCTTCATCTGCTCCTTCTTCGTCATCTTCTTCACTTTCTTCATCTTCTTCGTCTTCTTCTTCTTCGTGTTGATTATCTTCCTCTTGTTTGTCTTCCTCCTCTTCTCTTCCTCTTCTTCCTCTTCTTCTTCTTCTTCTTCTCCTCCTTTATTTCTTCTTCTTCTTCTTCTTCTTCTTCTTCTAGTTCTTCTTCTACTACTACTACTTGTTATTCTTCTTCTTGTTTGTCTTCTGTGCTTTTACTTCTTGTTCTTCTTCTTCTTCAACTTCTTCTTCTTTTCCTTCTTCTTCTTCTTCTTCTTCTTCGTCTTTTGTTTCTACTTTTTCTTCCCCTACTTCTTTTTCCTCTTCTTCTTCTTCTTTTCCTCTCTTCTCTGCTTCATCTACGTCTTCTTCTCCTTCTTCTTCTTCTTCTTCTCTTTTTCCTCATTCTGCTACTTCTTCTTTTTATTCTTCTTATTTTTCTTCTTCTTCTTCTTCTTATGCATCTTCCCCTCCTTTTTATTATTCTTCATCTTGTTGTTATTCTTCTTCTTCTTTTTTCCTTCTTTTTCTTCTTCTCATTCTTCTTGATCTTTCTGTTCTGCTTCTTCTTCTTCCTTCTTTTTTCTACTTTATCTTCTTCTTCTCTTTATCTTCTTCTTCTTCTTCTACTTCTTTTTTCTTCTTCTTCTTCTCTGCTTCCTCGTTCTCTTCTTCTACTCATTCTTCTTCTTATTCTTCTACTTCTTCGCATTATTATTATTATTCTTCTTCTTGTTATATTTCTTCTTGTACTATTTTTTCTTCCTCCTACTCTTCCTCTTCTACTTCTTCGTCTTCTTCTTCTTCTTCGTGATCATCATCTTTTTCTTTTTCATCTTCCACCTCTTTTTTGTTTTTATTTTCTTCATTTTCTTCTTTTTCTTTGCCTTCTCCTTCTTCTTCTTCCTCTTCTTCTTCTCATCTTCTTCTTCGTTTTCTTTTCCTTCTTCTTCTTTTTCCTGTTCTTCTTCTTATCTTCTTCTTCTTCATCATCATCATCTTCTTATTCTTCTTCTTCTTCATCTACTTCTTTTCTTCTTCTTCTTCTTTTTCTTATTCTTATTATACGTCAACTACTTATTATTATTATTCTTCTTCTTCTTCTCTTTCTTCTGTTTCATCTTCTTCAACGTCATCTTCTTCTTCTTCTTCTTCTTTTTCTTCTACTTCTTCTTCTTCTTCTTGTCTTCATCTTCTTCTTCTTGATCGTCTTCTTCTTCTTCTTCATCTTATTCTTCTTGTTCTTCTTCTTCTTCTACTTCTTCTGCTTCTTCTTCTTCTTCTTCATCTTCTTCTTCCACTTCTTCGTCTTCTTCTTATTTGTCTTCTTCTTCTTCTTCTTCTTCATCTTCTTCTTCCTCGTCTTCTTTTTCTTCTTGTTCTTCTTCTTCTTCTTCCTCCTCTTCTTCTTCTTTTTCTTCTTCGTCTTCTACTTCTACTACTTCTTCTTCCTTTTCATCTTCTTCTTCTTCTTTTCTTCTCTTTCTTTCTTTTCTTCGTTTCCTTCTTCCTTGTCTTCTTCTTCTTCTTCTTTCTTTTCTTCTTTTCTTCATCTTCATCTTCTTCTTCTTCTTCTTCTTCATCGTCTTCTTTTTCTTCGTTTTCTTCTTCTTCATCATCATCATCATCTTCTTCTTCTTCTTCTTCTTCTTCTTGATCTTCTTCGTCTTCTTCTTCTTCTTCTTCTTCTTGATCTTCTGCTTCGTCTTCTTCTTTTTCTACTTCTTCTTCTTCTTTTTCTTCCATTCTTATTCATCCTCTTCTTCATCTTTGTTTTCCTTGCCTTCTTCTTCTTCCTCTTCATCTAGTTCTTCTTCGACTTCTTCTGTTTGGTTTTCTTTTTCTTCTTCTTCTTGTTCTTCTTCTTCTTACTGTTCTTCTTCTCCTTCTTATTATTCTTATTTTTCTTCTTCTTCTTCTTCTTTGCATTATTCTTCTTCTTCTTCTTCTTCTCGTTCTTATGCTTCTTCTTGTACTTCTTCTTCTTCTTCTTCCTCTTCTTTTCCTTCTTCTTCTACTTCTTCATCATCTTCTTTTTTCTTTATCTTCTTTTTCTTCTTCTTCTTCCTCTTCTTCTTCATCTTCTTCCTTTTCTTCCTCGTATTCTTCTTCTTCTTCTTCTTTTTCATCGTCTTATTCCTCTTCCTCTTCTTCATCTTCTTCTTATTCATCTTCTACATCTTCATTCTTATCATCTTCTTCTTCTTCATTGTCTTCTTCTTCTTCTTCTTTTTTGTCTCTTTCTTCTTCTTCTCTTCATCATCTTCTTCTTCTTTTCCTTATTCTTTTTCTTCTTCTTCTTTTCTTCTTCTTCTTCTTCTTCTTCTTCTTCTTCTTCTTCTTCTACTCCTACTACTTCTACTTCTTCTTCTTCTTCATCTTCTTCTTCGTTGCCTTCTTCTTCTTCTTCTTCTTCTTGTACTTTGTCTTCCTCCTATCCTTCTTCTTCTCCTTCACTTTCTTCTTCTTCTTATTATTATTATTATTATTATTTTTCTTCTTGTTCATCTTTTTGTTCTTCTTCTTTGGCTACTTATTGTTGTTGTTCTTGTTCTTCTTCTCCTTCTTCTTCTCATCTTCTTCTCCTTTCACTTCTTTATCTTCGTCTTCTTCATCTTCTTCTTCATCACCTTCTTCTTTTTCTTCTTTTTTCATAGTCTTCTTCTTCTATGTTGTCCTCTTCTTCTTCTTCTTCTTCTTCTTATTCTTTCTCTTTTTCTTCTTCTTCATCTTCTTCTTCTTCTTATTCTTTTGTTCTTCTTCTTCTTCTTCTTCTTCTTCTTCTTCTTCTTCTTCTTCTTCTTTTTCTTTATCTTCTTCTTCTACTTCTTCTTCTTCTTCTTATTTTTCTTCTTCTTTTTCATCTTCTTCATCTTCTTCTTCTTCTTCTTCATCACAAGCTTGTTCGTCTTCCTCCTCTTCTTCTTAATCTTCTCTTGTTCCTCTTCTTCTACTTCTCCTTCGACTTCTTTAGCTTATTCCACTTTTTCTTCTTCTTCCTTCTCTTCCTCCTCCTCTTCTTCTTCTTCATCTTCATTAGCTCCTTCATCTTGTCTTTATTTTTCTTGTTCTTCTTCTTCCTCTTTTTCTTCTTCTTCTTCTTCTTCTTCTATTTCTTCTTCTTCTTCTTCTTCTTCTGCTTCTTCGTCTTCTTCTTTTTCTGTTTCTTCTTCTTCTTCTTCTCCATCTCTTTCTTCTTCTTCTTCTTCTTCCAACTCCTTTTGTTTCTTTTTTATCCTCTTCATCTTCTTCTTTATCACCTTCTTCTTTTTCTTCCTTTCCTTTGTCTTCTTCTTCTATGTTGTCTTCTTCTTCTTCTTCTTCTTCTTCTTCTTTTTATTCTGCCTTCTTCTTCATCTTCTTCTTCTTTGCCTTCTTGTTTTTCTTCTTCCTCTTCCTCTTCTTCTTCTTCTTCCACTTCTTCTTTTCTTTATCTTCTTCTTCTTCTTCCTATTCTTCTTGCTCTTCTTCTTCGTTTTCTTCTTGTTCTTCTTCGCCTTCTTCTTTTTCTACATCTTCTTGTTCATTTTTGGCTTCTTCCTCTTCTTTTTCTTTCTATTCATTTTCTTTTTCTTCTTCTTTTTCTTTAGCGTCTTCTTCTTCTTCTTCTTCTCCGTTTTGTTCTTCTTCCACCTCTTCATTTTCTTCATCATCTTTTTCTTCTTCTTCTTCTTCTTCTTCTTCTTCTTCGTATTCTTCTTCTTCGCCGACTTCATCATTTTCTTCTTCTTCGTCTTTTTCTTCGTCCTCTTCATTGTCTTCTTCTTCTTCTTCTTCTACCTTTTCGAATTCTTCTCTTATTCTTCTTCTTCTTTTTCTTCTTCTTCTTCTTCTTCTTCTTATCTTCTTCTTCTTTTTCTACTTCTTTTCTTCTTTTTCTTCTTCTTCTTCTTCTTCATCCTCTTCCTCTTCTTCTTCTTCTTCATCTTCTTCCTCTTGTTCTTTTTCCTCTTCTTCTTCTCCTACTTCCTTTTCTTCTTCTTCTTCTTCTTCTTCTTCTTCCACTTCTTCTTCTTCTTCCACTTCTTCTTCTTCATTTTTTCTTCCTCTTCCTCTTCATGATCATCATCATCTTCTTCTTATAGTTTTTCTTCTTCCTTTGCCTTCTTCTTTTTCTGCTTCTTCTTCGTCTTCTTTTTCTTCCTATTCTTCTTCTTCTTCTTCCTCTTCTTCTTCTTCTTCTTCTTTATCTTCTACTTCTACTTCTTCTTCTTCTTCTTCTTCTTTGTGATCATCATCTTCTTCTTTTTCATCTTCCAGTTCTTTTCTTCTTTTTATTTTCTTCTTCTTCTTCTTTTTCTTTGCCTTCTTCTTCTTCTTCCTCTTCTTCTTCTTCATCTTCTTCTTCGTTTTCTTTTCCTTCTTCTTCTTCTTCTTCTTCTTCTTATTCTTCTTCTTCTTCTTCTTCTTCATCATCTTCTTGTTCTTCTTCTTCTTCATCTACTTTTTTTCTTCTTCTTCTTCTTCTTCTTCTTCTTTTTCTTCTTCTTATTCAACGTCAAACTACTTGTTCTTCTTTTTCTTAGTCATCTTCTTCTCCATTTTCTTCCTCTTCTTCTTCTTCTTCTTCTTCTCTCTTTCTTCTGTTTCATCTTCTACATCATTGTCTTCTTCTTCTTCTTCTTCTACTTCTACTTCTTATTGTCTACATCTTCTTCTTCTTGACCATGTTCTTCTTCTTCACCATCTTAATTCTTTTTCTTCTTCTTGTTCTTCTTCTTCTTCATCATCTTCTACTACTTTTTCTTCATCTTCTACTTCTACTTCTTCTTCTTCTTTTTACATCTTCTTCTTCTTCTTCCACTTCTTTGTATTCTTCTTATTCGTCTTCTTCTTCTTCATCTTCTTCTTCTTCTTTGTCTTCTTTTTATTTCTTTTCTTCTTCTTCTTCTTTGCTTTCTTCGTCTTCTATTGCTATTACTTCTTTTTCTTGTTCCTTTTCGTCTTCTACTTCTCTGTCTTCTTTGCCTTCATTTTCTTCGTTTCCTTCTTTCTTCTCTTCTTCTTCTTCTTTGGTTTCTTCTTTTTCTTCATCATCTTCTTCTTGTTCTTCTTCTTCATCTTCTTCATTTTCTTTTTCCTCCTCTTCTTCTGCTTCATCATCATCTTCTTCTTCTTGTTCTTTTTTTTCTTCTTGATCTTCTTCTTCTTCTTCTTCTTCTCCTTTATCTTCTTATTTTTCTTCTTCTTCTTCTTACTTCTTCTCCTTCGTCTTCTTCTTCTTCTTTTTCTTCCCTTCTTAGTCCTCTTCTTCATCTTCCTCTTCTTCATCTTCGTTTTCTTTGTCTCCTTCTTCTTTGTCTTTTTCTTTTCCTTCTTTCTCTTCCACTTCTTCTAGTTCTTCTTCGCCTTCTTGTTGCTATTCTTCTTCTCCTTCTTCTTCTTATTCTTATTATTCTTCTTCTTCTTCTTTGGGTTATTCTTCTTCTTTTTCTTCTCCTCCTTCTTATGCTTCTTCTTGTACTTCTTCTTCTTCCTCTTCTTCTTCTTCTTCTTGTAATACTTCTTCTTCTTGATCTTCTTCTTTTTTCTTTATCTTCTTTTTTCTTCTTCTTCATCTTCATCTCCTTCTTCTTCATCGTATTGTTCTTCTTCTTCTTCATCTTCTTTTTCATCATCTTATTCCCCAACCTCTTCTTCGTCTTCTTCTTGTTCATCATCTTCTTCTTCTTCTTCTTCATTTTTTCCTCCTTCTTCTCCTTCTTCTTCATCATCATCTTCTTCTTTTTGTTCTTCTTTTTCTTCTTCTTCTTTTTCTTCTTCTTCTTCTTCTTCTTCTTCTTCTTCTACTACTCCTACTACTTCTACTTCTTCTTCTTCTTCATCTTCTTCTTGTTAGTCTTCTTCTTCTTCTTCTTCTTCTTCTTCTTCTTCCTCTCCTTCTTCTTCTTCTTCTTCTTCTACTTCTTCGCCTTCATCTTCATTTTCTGCTTCATCGAATTGTTCAGTTTATTCCTGTTTTCTTCTTCTTCTTTTTCTTCCCCTTTTTCTTCTTGTTATTCTTCTAGTTCTTGTTCTTGTTCTTCTTCTTATTATTATATTTCTTCAGCTTCTTTGGCTCCTTCTTCTTCTTATTGTTTTTCTTCTTCTTCTTCCTCTTCTTCTTCATCTTCTTCTCCTTTCACTTCTTCATCTTCATCTTCTTCCTCTTCTTCTTCATCACCTTCTTCTTTTTCTTCTTTTTCTTCTTCTTCTTCCTCTTCTTTTTCTTTTTTTGCATTTTCTTTTTCTTTTCCTTCTTCTTCTTCTTTTTCTTCCTCTTCTTTTTTTACTTCTTCTACCTCTTCTTCATCATCATCATCATCATCTTCATCTTTTTCTTCTTCTTCTTCAACTTCTTACTCTTCGTCAGCTTCTTCTTCTTTGTCTTCTTCTTCGTCCTCTTCGTTGTCTTCTTCTTCTTCCCCTTATTCTTCTTCTTCTTCTTATTCTTATTCTTTTTCTTCTATTACTTTTTTGCCTTCTTCTCTTATTCTTCTTCTTCTTCGTCTTCTTCTTCTTCTTCTTCTTCGTCTGTTTCTTCTTCTTCTCCTCCTTTTTCTTTGCTGTAGTCCTCTTCTTATTCTTTTTCTTTTTCTTCTTTTTCTTCTTCTTCTTCTTCTTCTTCTTCTTCTTATACTTCTTTTCTACTTCTTTTTCTTCTTCTTCTTCTTCCACTTTGTCTTCTTCTTGTTCTTCCTCTTCCTCTTATTCTTCTTCTTCATCTTCTTCTTCTTGTTCTTTTTCCTCTTCTTCTTCTCCGACTTCCTTTTCTTCTTCTTCTTCTTCTTCCACTTTTTCTTCTTCTTCATCTTCTTCTTCTTTTCTTGCTCTTCCTCTTCATGTTCATCATCATCTTCTTCTTCTTTTTTTCTTCTTCCTTTGTCTTCTTCATCTTCTACTTCTTATTTTTCTTTTTCTTATTATACTTCTTCTTCTTCTTTTTTGTTCGTCGTCTTCTTCCTCTTCTTCCTCTTCTT
>JAIUJO010001298.1:357500-367500 GCA_023846275.1 Vanilla planifolia
CTTCTTCTTCTCCCACTTCTTCCTTATTGTCTTCTTATTTTTCATCTTCTTCTTCTTCCCCATCTTTTTCTTCTCCTTCTTCTTCTTCTTCTTCTCCTTCTTCTTCTTCTTCATGGCCATCTTCTTCTTCATCTACTTCTTCATGTTCTTCTTCTTGATTTTCTTTTTATAATTCTTCTTCTTCATCATCTTCTTCTTCTTCTTCATCTTCTTCTAATTCTTCTTCTTCTTCTTCTTCTTCTCCTCCTCCTCCTCCTCCTCCATCTTCTTCTTCTTCTTCTTCTCCTTCTTCTCCTTCTTCTCCTTCTTCTTCTTCTTCTTCTTCTTCTTCTTCTTCTTCTTCTTCATCTTCTTTTCCTTCTACTTGTTCATCTTCTTCTTCTTGTTCTCTTCCTTCTACTTCTCACTTTTATTCTTCCTATTTTTCTTCTTCTTCTTCATCTTCTTTTTCTTCTTCTTCTTTTTCTTCTTCTTCTTTTCCATCTTCTCCTCCTTTTTATTCTTCTTTTTCTTCTTCTACTTGTTATTGTTTTTTTTTCTTTTACTTCTTTTTCTTCTTCTCATTCTTTTACTTCCTCCTCCTCCTCTTCTTCTTCTTCTTCTTCTTCTTCTTGCAATTCTTTTTCTTCTTACAATTCTTGTTCATCTTCATGTTAAACGTCTTCTTCTTCTTCTTCTTCCTCTTCTTCGTTTTCTTCTTAATCGTCTTCTTCTTTGTCTTCTTCTTCTTCTTCTTCTTCTTGTTGTTCTTCTACATCTTCTTCTTCTTCTTTTTCTTCATCATGATCATGATCTTCTTCTTTTTCTTCTTCCATTTCATTACTTTTTTTTATTTTCTACTTCTTCTTCTTCTTCTTTTTCTTTGCCTTCTTCTTCCTCTTGTTCTTCTTTATCATCTTCTTCTTCTTCACATTCCTCTTCTTCTTCTTCTTCTTCTTCCTGTTCATCCTATTTTTCTTTTTCTTCTTCTTCATTTTCTTCTTCTTCATCTACTTCTTCTTCTTCTTTTTTTCACATACTTCTTCTTTTTCTTCATCTTTTTTATCATCTGCTTCTTCATCTCCTACTTTGTCATCTTCTTTTCCTTCTTCTTCTTCTTTTTATTCTTCTTCATCTTCATCTCCATCATATTCTTTATCATATACTTATTTTCTTCTTCTTCTTCTTCTTATTCATCATCAACTACCTGTTCTTCTTCTTCTTCTCCTTCTTGTTCTTCTTAATCTCCATCTTCCTCTTCTTTTTCTTCTACTTCTTCTTCTTCCTCTTCTTTTTCTTCTCTTTCTTCTTTTTCATCTTCTTCTTCATCGTCTTCTTCTTCTTCTTCTTTTCCTTCTTCTTCTTCTTCTTCCTCTTCTTCATCTTCTTCTTCACCATCTTCTTCGTCATCTTATTCTTTTTCTTCTTATTGTTCGTCTTCTTCATCTTCTTCTTCTTCTTCTTCTTCGTCTTCTTTTTCCTCTTCTTCTTCTTCTTCTTCTTCCTCTTCTTCTTCTTCTTCTTCTTCTTCTTCTTCTTCTTCTTCTTCTTCGTCTTCTTCTTCTTATTCTTCTTCTTCTTTTTGTTGTTGTTCTTCTTCTTCTTCCTCTTCTTTTTCTTCTTCTACTACTATTTTATCTTCTTCTTCTTCCTTTTCGTCCTCATCTTCTTCCTCTTCCCTGTCATTGTTTTCTTTGTTTCCTTCTTCTTTCTCTTCTTCTCTTCATCTTTGTTTTCTTCTTTTCTTCATCTTCATCATCATCTTCTTCTTCTTCTTCTTCTTCTTCTTCTTCTTTGTCTTCTTTTTCTTCGTCTTCTTCTTCATCTTCAACAACTTCTTCTTGTTCGTCTTCTTCTTCTTCTTTGTCTCCTTCTTCTTCTTCTTGAACTACTTTTTCTTCTCCTTTATCTTCTTCTTCTTTTTTATCTCCTTCTTCTTCTTCCTTCTTCTTCATCCTCTTCTTCGTCTTCCTCTTCTTTGTCTTCGTTTTATTTGACTTCTTCCTCTTTGTCTTATTCTTCATCTTCTATGCCTTATTCTTCTTCTTCATCTTCTTCTTCTTGCTCTTCTTCTTCTCCTTCTTCTTCTTATTCTTATTTTTCTGCTTCTTCTTCCTTGTATTCGTCTTGTTCTTCTTCTCCTTCTTATTCTTCTTCTTGTACTTTTTCTTCTTCCTCTTCTACTTCACCTTAGACTTCTTCTTTTCTTCTTCTTCCTCTTATTCTTCATCTTCCTTTTCTTATTCTTCTTCTTTGACTTCTTCTTCTTCATTGTGTTCTTCTTCTTCTTCTTCTTCTTCTTCTTTTTCTTCTTCTTCTTCTTCTTCTTCTTCTTTGTCTTAGTCTTCTTCCTCTTCTTCATCTTCTTCTTGTTCATCATCTTGTTCTTCATTCTCATCATCTTCTTCTTCTTCTTTCTCTTCCTTTTCTTCTTCTTCTTCTTCGTTTTTGTCTCCTTCTTCTTCTTCCACTTCTTCTTCTTCTTCTTCCACTTCTTCTTCTTCTTCTACTTCTTCTTTTTCTTCTTCTTCTTCTTCTTCTTCTACTTCTTCTTCTTCTTTTTCTTCTTCTTCTTCTTCTTCTACTACTACTACTACTTCTTCTTCAACTACTACTAATTCTACTTGTTCTTTTACTTCTTCATCTTCTTTTTCGTAATGTTCATCTTCTTCTTCTTCTTCTGCTTTGACTTCTTCTTGTCCTTCTTCTTCTTCCCCTTCATCATCTTCTTCTCTTTCTTATTCTTCTTCTTCTTCATCTTCATCTTCATTTTCTTCTTCATTGACTTCTTCAATTTATTCCTATTTTTCTTCTTCTTCTTCTTCTTCTTCCCCTTTTTCTTCTTGTTCTTCTTCTTGTTCTTCTTCCTGTTCTTCTTCTTCTTCATCTTCTTCTCTTTTCTCTTCTTCATCTTCCTCTTCTTGGTCTTCTTCTTCATCACGTTCCTTTTCTTCTTTCTTTGTCTTCTTCTCCTATGCTCTCTTCTTCTTCTATGCTGTGTTCTTCTTCTTATTATTTTTATTTTTTGTCTTCTTCTTCTTCTTCTTTTTCTTCTTCAGCTTCTTCGTCTTCATCTTCTTCTTCTTCTTTGTCTTCTTTTTTTCTTCTTCCTCTTCCTCTTCTTCTTTATCTTCTTCTTCTTCTTCTCCTCTTCGTCTTCTTCTTCTTCTTCTTGTTCTTCTTCGTCTTCTGCTTTGTCTACTTCTTCTTTTTCTTCTTCGTCTTCTGCTTTGCCTTCTTCGTCTTATTAAGCATCAACAACTTGTTCTTCTTCTTCTTCTTCTTCTTCATCTCCATCTTCTTCTTCTTCTACTACTTCTTCTTCTTCATCTTCATTTTCTTTTTCATCTACTTCTTCCATTTATTCCACTTTCTTCTTCTTTACTTCCCCTTTTTCTTCTTTTTCTTCTTCTTGTTCTTGTGCTTCATCTTCTTGTTCTTTTTTTCTTCTTGTTCATCCTCTTCTTCTTCTTCTTCGGCTCCTTCTTCTTCTTGTCGTTGATATTCTTCTTCTTCTTCTTGATCATCATCATCATCATCTTCTCCTTCCTCTTCTTCATCTTTGTCTTCTTCATCTTCTTCTTCATCACCTTCTTCTTTTTCTTCTTTTTCTTAGACTTCTTCTTCTATATTGTCTTCTTCTTCTTCTTCTTTTTATTCTTTGTCTTCTTCTTCTTCTTCTTCTATTTTTTATTTTTCTTCTTCTTCTTCATCTTCTTCTTCTTTGTCTTCTTATTTTTCTTCTTTCTCTTCCTCCTCTTATTCTTCTTCTTCGCCTTCTTCTTTTTCTTATTCTTCTTCTTCACCTTCTTCTTCATCACATTCTTCTTCTTCTTCTTCTTCTTTTTCTTAGTTTTCTTCATCTTCCCGCTTTCTCGTTCCCTTCTCCTACTCATTCTTATTCTTCTTATTCTTCTTCTTCTTCTTCTTCACATTATTATTCTTCTTCTTATTATTATTATTTTTCTTCTTGTACTACTTTTTCTTCTTTCTCCTCCTCTTCTTCTTCTACTTCTTCCTCATAATCTTCTTCTTCTTCTTCTTTGTGATCATCATCTTCTTCCTTTTCATCTTCCATTCTTTTCTTTTATTTTTTTCTTCTTCTTTTTCTTTGCCTTCTTCTTCTTCTTCTTCCTCTTCTTCTTCATCTTCTTCTTTGTTTTCTTTTCCTTCTTCTTCTTCTTCTTCTTCTTTTTCTTCATCTTCGTCTTATGTTTCGTCATCTTCGTCTTCTTCTTCTTCTCCTTCTTATTCAGAGTCAACTACTTCTTCTTCTTCGTCTCTGTCTTTTTCTTCTTCTTCTTCTTCGTCTCTATCTTCTTCCTCTTCTTCTTCTTCTTCTTCTCTTTCTCCTTCTCTTTCTTCATCATTGTCTTCTTCTTCTTCAACTTTTTTTTCTTCTTCATCTTCTCCTTCTTCACTTCTTCTTCTTCAAAATCTTCTTCTTCTTCATCATCTTATTCTTTTTCATCTTCTTGTTCTTCTTCTTCATTATCTTCTTCTTCATCATCTTCTTCTTCTTCTTCTACTTTTTCTTCCTCTTCTACTTCTTCTTTTGCTTCTTCTTCTTCTTCTTCTTCTTCTTCTTCTTCTTCCACTTCTTTTTTCTTCTTCTTATTCGTCTTCTTTTTCTTCATCGTTTTCTTCTTCTTCGTCTCCTTTTTGTTCTTATCTTTCATCTTCTTCTTCTTCTTCTTCTTCTTCTTTCTCTTCTTCTTCTTTGCCTTCTTCGTCTTCTACTGCAAATACTACTTCTTCCTTTTCGTCTTCTTCTTCTTTGTTTTCTTCTTTTAGTTCATCTTCATCTTCTTCTTCTTCGTCTTCTTTTTCTTCGTCTTCTTCTTCTTCTTCATCATCATCATCATCATCATCATCTTCTTCTTCTACCACTTCATCTTCATTTTCTTCTTCTTCTTCCTCGTATTCTTCTTCTTCTTCTTCTTATTCTTATTTATTGTCTTATTTCTCTTCCTCTTCTTTGTCTTCCTCTTGTTCATCTTCTTCATCCTCGTTCTTATTATCTTCTTCTTCATTGTCTTCTTCTTCTTCTACTTCTTCTTCTTCTTAATCTTCTTCTTCTTCTTCATTTTTGTCTCCCTCTTCTTCTTCTTCTTCTTCTTTTTATTCTTCCTTTTTTTCTTCTTCTTTTTCTTCTTCTTCTTCTTCTTCTTCATCTTCTTTTACTACTACTTCTACTTCTACCTCTTCTTCTTCTTCTTCCCCTACACTTTCTTCTTCTTCTTCTTCTTCTTCTTCATTTTCATTTTCTACTTCATCTACTTCTTCAATTTATTCCACTATTTCTTCTTCTTGTTCTTCTTCCTCTTTTTCTTCTTTTTCTTCTTCTTATTTTTGTGCTTCATCTTCTTATTCCTATTTTTCTTCTTGTTCAACTTCTTCTTTTTCTTCTTCATCTTGATCAACATCATCATCTTCTCCTTTCTCTTCTTCATCTTCGTCATCTTCATCTTTTTCTTCATCACCTTCTTCTTTTTCTTGTTTTTCTTAGTCTTTTTCATCTTTGTTGCCTTCTTCTTCTTCTTCTTCTTCTTCTTCTTTTTTGTCTTCTTCTTCTTTTTTCTTTTTCTTCTTCTTCTTCTTCATCTTCATCTACTTCTTCTTTGTCTTCTTGTTTTTCTTCTTCCTCTTCCTCTTCTTCTTCTTCTTCTTCTTCTTCATCACATTCTTCTTCTTCTTCTTCTTCTTTTTCCTCTTCTTTGTCTTCTTCCTCTTCCACATCCTCATTTCTTCTCCTACTGATTCTTCTTCTTCTTCTTATTCTTCTTCTTCGCATTATTGTTCTTCTTCTTATTATTATTATTGTTCTTCTTGTACTACTTTTTCTTCCTCCTCCAGCTCTTCTTCTTCTACTTCTTCTTCATCTTCTTCTTCTTCTTCTTCTATGTGATCATCATCTTCTTCCTTTTCATCTTCCACTTCTTTTCTTCTTTTTATTTTCTTCTTCTTCTACTTTTTCTTTGCCTTCT
Organism: Vanilla planifolia; assembly: GCA_023846275.1. Taxonomy (NCBI): domain Eukaryota; kingdom Viridiplantae; phylum Streptophyta; class Magnoliopsida; order Asparagales; family Orchidaceae; genus Vanilla; species Vanilla planifolia. Next base: position 363,467 of record JAIUJO010001298.1, read on the forward strand.
TCTTCTTCTTCCTCTTCTTCTTCTTCATCTTCTTCTTTGTTTTCTTTTCCTTCTTCTTCTTCTTCTTCTTCTTCTTCTTCTTCTTCATCTTCGTCTTTTGGTTTGTCTTCTTCGTTTTCTTCTTCTTCTTCTTCTTCTTCTTATTCAGTGTCAAGTACTTGTTCTTCTTCTTCTTCTTCTTCTTCTTCTTCTTCGTCTCCATCTTCTTCCACTTCTTCTTCTTTTTATTCCCCTTCTCTTTCTTCTGTTTCATCTTCTTTATCATCGTCTTCTTGTTCTTCTACTTATTTTTCTTCTACTTCTTCTTCTTCTTCTATTTCTTCTTCTTCTTCAACTTCTTCTTCTTCTTGTTCTTCATCATCTTCTTCTTCTTCATCTACTTCTTCATCATCTTATTCTTTTTATTCTTCTTATTCTTCTTCTTCATCATCATTTTCTTCTTCTTCATCTTCTTCTTCTTCTCCTTCTTTTTCTTCCTCTTTTACTTCTTCTTTTGCTTCTTCTTCTTCTTCTTCTTCATCTTTTTCTTCTTCCACTTATTTTTTTCTTCTTCTTATTCGTCTTCTTCTTCTTCATCTTCCTCTTCTTCTTCATCTCCTTTTTGTTCTTGTTCTTCTTCTTCTTCCTCCTCTTCTTCTTCGTCTTCTACTACCACTACTACTACTTAATTTCGTCTTCCTCTTCTTCCTTCTCTTCTTCTTCTTCTTCTTTGTTTTCTTCTTCTACTTTATCTTCATCTTCTTTTTCTTCTTCTTCTTCTTCTTCTTCGCCTTCTTTTTCTTCGCCTTCTTCTTCTTCTTCTTCATCATCTTCTTCTTCTTCTTCTCGATCTTCTTTTTCTTCTTCCTCTTCTTCTTCTTCTACTTCTTCTTCTTCTACTTCTTCTACTTCTTCCTCTTCTTCTTATTCTTCATCTACATCTTCTTCTTCTTTTTATTCTTCTTTTTCTTCTTCTTCTATTTCTTCTTCTTCTTCTTCATCTTCTTCTACTACAGTGACTACTACTTCTTCTTCATCTTATTCTTTGTCTTCTTCTTCTTCTTCTTCTTCTTCTTCTTCTTCTACTTTGCCTTCTTCTTATCCTTCTTTTTCTTCCCCTTCACATTCTTCTTCTTCTTCTTCTTCCTCCTCTTCTTCTTCTTCATCTTCATCTTCATTTTCTGCTTCATCGACTTCTTCAGTTTATTCCACTTTTTCTTGTTCTTCTTCTTCTTCCGCCTTTTCTTCTTGTTCTTGTTCTTCATCTTCTTGTTCTTATTTTTCATCCTGTTCATTTTCTTCTTCTTCTTCTTCTTTGACTCCTTCTTGTTGTTGTTGTTATTCTTGTTGTTCTTCTTCTTCTTCATCATCATCTTCTCCTTTCTCTTCTTCATCTTCGTCTTCTTCTTCATCGCCTTCTTCTTTTTCTTCTTTTTCTTAGTCTTCTTCTTCTTCTTCTTTTTATTCTTTGTCTTCTTCTTCTTCTTATTTTTCTTTTTTTGCTTCTTCTTCTTCTTCTTCTTCTTCATCTTCCTCTAATTTGCCTTCTTGTTTTTGTTCTTCCTCTTCCTCTTCTTCGTCTTCTTCTTAGCCTTCTTCTTTTTCAACTTCTTCTTCTTCTTCTTCTTCTTCATCATCACGTTCTTCTTCTTCTTCCTCCTCCTCTTCTTCTTAATCTTCTTCTTCTTCTTCTTCTACTTCTTCATCGACTGTTGTAGTTTATTCCTCTTTTTTTTCTTCTTCTTCTTCTTCCTCTTCTTAATCATCATCTTCTTCTTCTTTTTATTCTTCTTCTTCTTCTTCCTCTTTTTCTTCTACATCTTCTTCTTCTTCTTATAATTGTTCTTCTTCATCTTGTTGTTGTTGCTTTTATTCTTCTTCTTCCTCATTTTATTCTTCTTCTTTTTCTTTATCTTCTTCTTCTTCTTCTTCTTCCTCTTCTTGTTGTTGTTCTTCTTCTTCTTTGTTTTCTTCTTGTTCTTCTTTGCCTTCTTCTTTTCTTCTTCTTCTTCTTCTTCACATACTTCTTCTTCCTCCTCCTCTTCTTCTTAATCTTCTTCTTGCTCTCCTTCTCTGCTTCTTCTTTGACTTTTGTAGTTTATTCCTCTTTTCCTTATTCTTCTTCTTCCTTTTTTACTTCTTCTTCTTATTCTTCATCATCTTATTCTTCTTCTTCATCTGCTCCTTCATCTTGTTGTTGTTGTTCATGTTCTTCTTCTTCCTCTTTTTCTTCTTCTTCTTTTTCTTTTTCTACTTCGCCTTGTTTTCTACTTCTTCTTCTTCTTCTTCTTCTTCTTCTTCTTCCTCCTCCTCTTCTTATTTATCCTCTTATTCTTCTTCTTCTTCTCCTTCTTTGTCTTTTTCTTCTCCTTCTTTGTCTTCTTCTTCTACTTTTTCATCTTCTACTTCTTCTTCTTCTTCTTCTTCAACTTCTTCTTCTTCTTCTTCTTCGTCTTCTTCTTCTTCCTCTTCTTCTTCGTCATCTTCTTATTCTTCTTCTTCTTGTTGTTCTTCGTCCTCTTCTTCTTCTACTACTACTTCTTCTTCTTTATCATCCCCTTATCCTTTTCTTCATATACTTCTTCTTCTTCTTCTTCTTCTTCTTCTTCATTATCTTCTTTAACTTCTTCTTCTTCTTTGTCTTGTTCTTCTTCTTCCTCTTCTTCTTCTTCTTCTTCTTCTTCTTCTTCTTCTTCTTCTTATTCTTCTTCTTCTTCTTCTTCATCGTCTTCTTTAACTTCTTCTTCATCTTCTTCTTATTCTTCGTCTTGTTCTTCTTCATCTTCTCTTCCTCCTTCTTATTCTTCCTTTTCTTAATCTTCATCTCATTGTTATTATTATTATTATTATTGTTATTGTTATTATTATTGCTATGATTATTCTATTTCTTCTTCTGGTACTTCTTCCTTGTCTTCTTCTTTTTCCTCTTTGTCATCTTCTTCTTGTTTGTCTTCTTCATCTTTTTCTTCATTGCCTTTTATTTCTTCTTTATTTTCCTCTTCTTCTTCTTTTTCTTCTTTTTCTTCTTCTCCTTCTTCTTCTTCTTCTTCTTCATCTTCTTCTTCTTCGTCTTCTTCTTCTACTACTACTTCTTCTTCATCCTCTTCTTTTTGTTCTTCGACTACTTCTTATTCATCTTCTTCTTCTTTCCTTTTCTTCTTCTTAGTCTTCTTCTTCTTAATCTTCTTCAGTTTGTTCCTCTTTTTCTTTTTCATCTTCTACTTCCTCCTTTTCTTCTTCTGCTTCTTCTTCTTCTTATTCTTCTTCCCCTTTCCTTCCCACTTCTTTTTATTCTTCTACTTCTTCTTCTTTTTCTTCTCCTTCTTCTTCTTCTTCTTTCTCTTTGCCTTCTCTTTTGTTTTCTTCTTCTTCTTCTTCTTCTTCTTCGTCATCTTCTTCTACTTCTTCTTCATCTTCTTCTTCTTCGACTTCTTCTATTTGATATTCTTCATCTTCTTCTTCTTCTTCAACATCTTCTTCTTCTTCTTCTTCTTCTTCTTCTTCTCCTGCTTCTCATTTTTACTCTTCTTATTTTTCTTCTTCTTCTTCTTCTTGTTCTCCTCCTTTTTATTCTTCTTCTACTTCTTCTCCTGCATATTGTTGTTTTTCAACTTTTTCTTCTACTTGGACCTATTCCTCCTCCTCCTTTTCTTCTTCTTCCTCTTCTTCTTCTTCTTCTTCTCCTTCATCATCATTATCTTCTTCTTCTTCTTCATCTTCTTCTTCCTCTTCTACTTCTTATTGTTCTTCTTCTCCATCATCATCATCATCATCACCTTCTTCTTCTTCTTCTTCTTCTTCTTCTTCTTCTTCTTTGTCTTCTTCTTCTTGCTCATCCACTTCTTCTTCTTCTTCAACATCTTTATCTTCTTCTTCTTCTTCACATTCCTCTTCTTCTTCTTCTTCTTCGTCTTTTTATTCTTCTTCTTCAAATTCTTCTTCTACTTCTTCTTCTTCATCATCTTCCTCTTCTTCTTTTCTTCTTCCTCCTCTTTTTCTTCTTCTTCTTCTTCTTTATGTTCACCTTCTTCATCATCGTCTTTTCTTCCTTTTCT
>JAIUJO010001298.1:370000-375000 GCA_023846275.1 Vanilla planifolia
TTCCTCTTCCTCTTCTTCTTCTTCTTCTTCTTTTTCTTCTTCTTCCACATCTTCTTTTTCTTCTTCTTTTTCTTCTTCTTATTCTTCTTCCAATTTCACTTCTTCTTCATCATCTTCCACTTCTTCTTCTTCTTCTTCTTCATCTTCTTCTTTTTTTTCTTCTTCTCTTTTTCTTCTTGTTCTTCTTCTACTACATTTTATTATTCTTCTTCTTCGTCACTTCTTCTTTTTCTTCTTGTTCTTCTTCTTCTTCGATTACTTCTACATCTTTTTTTTTCTTCTTCTTCTTCTTCATCTTCATCTTCCAGTTCTTTATCTTCTTCATCTTCATCTTCTACTTTGTTCTTTGTCTTCTTCTTCTTCTTCTTCTACTCCTCATTCTTTTTCTACTTCTTTTATTATTCTTCTTCTTTTTTTTATTCTTATTCTTCTTCTTCTTCTTCTTCTTCTTCTTCCTCTGCTTCTTCTTCTCATTCTTCTTCTCTTTTTATTCCATCTACTTCTTGTTCTTTTTCATCTTCTTCTTCTTCTTTCTCTTCTTCAACTTCTTTCTCTTCTTGTTCTTGTTCTTGCTCTTCTTCTTCTTCTTCTTCTTCTTCTTCTTCTTCTTCTTCTTCTGCTTCACCTTCTTCTACTACTTCTTCTTCTTCTTCTTCGGCACCGTCATCTTTTTCGACTTCTTCTTCTTCTTCTTCTTCTCCTCCTCCTCCTTCTTCCGCTTCTTTATGTTCTTCTTCTTCTTCTATTATTATTCTTCTTCTCTTCTTCTTCTTCTTCTTCTTCGCCTTTTTTTGCCTTCTTCTGCTTTGTCTTCTTTTTCTTCTTCTTCTTCTTCTTCTTCCTCCTCCTCTTCCTCATCTTCTTCTTCTTCTTCTTCTTCTTCCTCTTCAACTTCTTCTTCTTTTTTCTCTTCTTCTTCTTCTTCTTCTTCTTCTTCTTCTCCTTCTCCTTCTTCATCTTCAACTTCTTCTTTTTCTTCTTCTTTTTTGTCATCTTCTTCTTCCTCCTCTTCTTCGCCTTCTTCTTGTTCATCTTCTTCTCCTTCTTTCTTATCATCATGATCATCTTCTTCTTCTTCTACTTCTTCATGATCATCATTATCTTCTTCTTCTTCATCATCATCATCTTCTTCTTTTTCATCTTCTTCTTCATCATCATTGTCATTATCATCATTATCATCTTCATTTTCTTCTTCCACTTCTTCTTCTTCTTCTTCTTCTTCTTTTTATTCTTCATATTCTTCTGCTTCTTCTTTTCATCTTCCTCTTCTTCAGCTTCGCCTTCTAGTTCTTTTTCCTATGTCCTCTTCTTCTTCATCATCTTCTTCTACTTCTTCTTCTTCTGCTTCTTGTTCTTCTTCTTCTTCTTGTTGTTCTTCATCCTTTCTTCTTTTTCTTCTTCTTCTTCTTCTTCTTCTTATTCTTCTTCTTCTTCTCCTTCTTCTAGTTCTTCTTCTTCTTCTTTTTATCTTCACCTTCTTCTTCTTCTTCATCTTTCTCTTCTTCTTCTTGATCATTGTTTTTTTCTTCTCCTTCTTCTTCTTCCTCTTCTTCTTCTTCTTCTTCTTCAACTAGTTCTTCTTCATCTTTTCTTCTTATTCCCTTTCTTCTTTTGCTTCTTCTTCTTCTTATTCTTCTTCTTCTTTTTAATCTTCTTCTTCTTCTTCTTCTTCTACTTCTTCTTCTTCTTATTTTTCTCCTTATTCTGCTTTTTCTTCGATTTCATCTTCTTTTTCTTCTTCTTTTTCTTCTTCTTCTTCTTCTTCTTCTTTTTCTTCTTCTTTTTTGTATTCATCTTCTTCTTTCTCTTCCTTTTCTTCTTCTTCTATGTCTTTTTTGTCGTGGCTTTCTTTATCGCCTTCTTCTTCATCTTCTTCATCTTCTTCTTCTACCTCTTCTTCGTCTTCATCTTATTTGTCTTCTTGTTCTTGTTCTTCTTCTTCTTCTTCTTCTCTTCTTCTTCTTCTTCTTCTTCTTCTCCTTCTTCTTTCGTTTCTTCTTCTTCTTTATCTACTTGCACTTCCTCATCTTCTTCTTCTTTTTCAAAATCTTCTTCTTCTTCTTCTTCTTAAACTTCTTCTTCTTCTTCCTCATCTCTTTATTGTTTTTCTTATTCTTCTTCTTCTTTTTGTTCTTTACCCTCTCCTAAATCTTCTACTTCTTCTTCTACTTATTCTTCTCTTTCTTCTTGTTTTTCTTGTTCTTCTTCATCTCCATCTTCTATTCCTTCCTCTTCTTCTTATTATTATTATTCTTTGTCTTCTTCTTTTTCTTCATCTTCTTGTTCGTCTTCTTCTTCTTCCTCATCATCTTCTTGTTTCTGTTCTTGTTCGTCTACCTCTACTTTTTATTCCTCTTCTTCTTCCTCTGCAACTTCTACTTCTTCTTCTTCATCTTCTTATTCTTCTTCCTCTTCATCATTATCTCCTTCTTCTTCTTCATCATCTTCTTCTTCTTCTTCTTCAACTTCTTCTTCTTCTTTTTATTCATATTCTTCTTTTTTTTCATATTCTTCTTTTTTTCTTCTTATTCTTCATCTTCTTCTTCTTCTTCTTCTTCTTCTTCTTCTTCATCTTCTACTCATTTCTCTTCTCTTTTTATTCCATCTTCTTCTTTCTCTTCCATTTCCTCTTCTTCTTCTTCTTCTTAATTTTCTTCCTTTTATTATTCTTCTTCTCCTTCTTCTTGGTCTTTTTCTTCAACTTCTTCTTTTACGTCCTCTTCTTCTTCTTCTTCATTATCATCGTCATCCTTTTTGTCTTCTTCATCTTCTTCAACATCACCATCTTCTTGTTCTTCTTCATCCTCTTGTTTGTCTTCATCTTCTTCATTACTTTCTTCTTCATCTTTTTCTTCTCCTTCTTATTCTTATTCTTATTCTTCTACATTTTTCTTCTTCTTCTCCTTCTTCTTCTTCTTCTTCTTCTTCTCTTCTTCTTCGTCTTCTCTTCTTCTTCTTCTTCTTCTTCATCTTCATCTTCTTCTTCTTCTTTTTCTTCTTCTTCCTCCTCTTCCTTTTCTTCGTCTACTTCTTTTTCTTTTATTTCATCCTCTTCTTCTTCTTCGACTTCCTCTTCTTCTTGTTCTTCTTCTTCGACTCCTTCTTCTTCCTCTTTTTCTTCCTCTTCTTCTTCATGATAATCATCGTCTTCTTCTTCTTCTTCTTGTTTTTCTTCTCCTTTTGTCTTCTTCTTCATCTTCTACTTCTCCTTCTTTTTCTTTTCCTTCTTTTAGTTCTTCTTCATCATCATCATCTTCTTCTTCTTCTTCTTCTTCTTATCCTTCTTCTTTTATTCCTTTTTTTTGTTCTTCTGCTTCTTCTTCTTCTTGTTCTTCTTCAATTTTCCTTCTTCTTCTTCTTCTCCTTTTACTTCTTGTTGTTCTTCTTCTTCGTCGTCATCTTCTTTTTCTTCTTCTTCTTCTTCCTCAACTTCTTTTTTTTCTTCTTCTTCAGCTTTTTCTTCTTCTTCTTCATCTTCCCCTTCTTCTTCTTCTTCTTCTCCTTCTTCTTCTTCTTCCCCTTCTTGTTCTTTTTCTTCTTTTTTTCTTTTTCTTCTACTTCTTCTTTTTATTCTTCTTCTTCTTTGTCTTCTTATTCTTCGTCTTCTTCTTCTTCTTTGTCTTCTTTGTCTTCTCCTTCGTCATCGAGTTCTTCTTCTTCTTCTTCTTCTTCTTATTCTTCTTTGTCCTCCTCCTCCTCCTCTCCTTCTTTTCCCTTTATTCCTTCTTCTTCTTCTTCCTCTTCCTCTTTTTCTTCTTATTCTTGACTTCCTTGTCCTCATTATCTTGTTCTTCTTCTCCTTCTTCTTCATTGTCTTTTTCTTTTTTTACTTCTTCCTCTTCTTTTTCTTCTTCTTATTATTGTTATTATTCTTCTTCTTTGTCTCCTTCATCTTCTTCATCTTCAGCTTCTTCTCCCTCTGCTTCTTCTTTTCTACTTGTTCTTTTTCTTAGTCATTTTCTTCTTCATTTCCTTATTCTTCGTGTTCGTCTTTTTCCTCTTCTTCTTCTTCATCATCTTCTTTTCCATCCTCTTCTTCCTCTTCTTCTTCTTCTTCTTCTTCTTCTTTTCTTTCTTCTTGTCCTTCTCCTTCTCCTCCTTTTTTTTCTTCTTTTGCATCTTCTTATTTTTATTCTTTCAATTTTTCTAGTTTTTCTTCTTCATTTATTCCTCTTCTTCTTCTTCTTCTTCTCCTTCTTCTTACTATTCTTTTTCTTCCTTATCTTTCTCTTATTCTTCTTCTTCTTCCAACTCTTCTTCTTGTTGTTCTTGTTCTTATTCTTCTTCTGCTTCTTCTCCTTCTTCTTCTTTGACTTCTTCTTTTTCGTCTTCTTCTTATTCATCTTCTTCGTCTTCTTCTTCTTCTTAATCATCATCTTCTTCTTCTTTTTCTCCTTCTTCTTTGTCTTCTTCTTTTTCTTCTTTTATGTCTTCTTCTTCTTCTTCTTCTACTTCTTTGTCTTCTTCTTCTTCTTTTTCTTATTCTTCTTCGTCTACTCCTTATTCTTCTTCTTCTTCTTCATGTTTTCTTCTTCCTTTTCTTCTTTCTGTTCTTCAACTTCTTCTTTTTGTCTTCTTCTTCTTCATCTTCCTCTTCTTCTTCTACATCTTCTTCGTCTTCTTCTTCTTCTTCTTCTTCTTCTTCTTCTTCTTTTGTTCTTCTTCTTTTCCTTCTTCTCCTTCTTCTTCTTCTTATTCTTCATTTTCTTCGTCATCATAATCTTCTTCTTTTTCTTCTTCTTCTCCTCCTCCTTCTTCGACATCATCTAATTCTCTTCTTCTTCTTCGTCTCCTTCTTCTTCCTCTTTTTCTTCTTAATCATCATCGTCATCATCATTGTCTTCTCCATTTTCTTCTTCTTCGTCTTCTTCTTCCTATTCTTCATCATCATCTTCTTCATCATCTACCTCTTCCACTTTTTCTTTTACTTTTTTTCCTTCATCTTCTTCTTCTTCATCATCTTCTTCATATTCTTCTTCTTCTTCTTCCACTTCTTCTTT
>JAIUJO010001298.1:380000-387500 GCA_023846275.1 Vanilla planifolia
TCTTCGCCTTCTTCTTCTTCTTTGCCTTCTCCTTCTTCTTCTCCTTCTTCTTCTTCTTCTTCTCTTGCTTCTTATTTTTACTCTTCTTATTTTTCTTCTTTTTCTTCTTCTTCTCCTCATCCTTTTTATTATTATTCTTCTTCTTCTCCAGCTTATTGTTCTTTTTCAACTTTTTCTTCTTCTTGTTCTTCTTCTACATCCTCCTCCTCCTCCTCTTCTTCTTCTTCTTCTTCTTCATCTTCTTCTTTACTTTCTACTTCTTCTTCTACTTTTTCTTCTTCTTCTTCTCCATCATCATTATCTTCTTCTTCATCTTCTTCTTCTTCTTCTTCTTCTTTGTCTTCTTCTTCATGTTCTTCTTCTTCATTATCATCACCTTCTTCTTCTTCTTCTTCTTTAGCTTCTTGTTGTTATTCTTCTTCTATCTTCTCCTTCTTTTTTTCTTCTTCTTCTTCTTCTTGTTCTTCTTCTTCTTCGTCTTCTTCTCTTTCTTCTTCTCTTCTTCTTCTTTACCTTCACCTTCTTCTTCTTCTTTACCTTCACCTTCTTTTTCAATTTTGTCTTTTCTTTATTCTTCTTCTTCATCACAGTATTCTTCATCTTCTTTTTGTTCTTCTTATTCTTATTCTCCTTCTTCTACTACTACTTCTTTTTCCCCTCTTTCTTCTTCTCCTTCTTCTTATTCTTTTGCTACTTCTTCTTCGTCTTCTTCATCTTCTTCTTCTTCTCCTTCTCCTTCTTCTTCTTCTTCTTCTTCTTGTTCGTCATATTCTTCTCCTTCTTGTTCTTGTTCTTCTTCTTCTCCTTTTTTGTGTTCATATTTTTTTCCTTTTCTTGTTCTTGTTCTTTTTCGTGGTCTTCTTTGCCTTCTTCTTCTTTTTCTTCTTCCTGTTCTTCATTTATCTTCTTCGTCATCTTCTTCTTCTTACACTTCTTCTTCTTCTTCTTCTTCTTTCTCTTCTTCTTCATCTTCTTCCTCTTCTTTTACTTCTACTTCTTCTTCTTCATCATCTTCTTCTTCTTCTTCTTCTTGTTCTTCCTCTTCTTCTTCATCTTCTTCTTGTTCTTCCTCATCTTCTTTTCCTTCTTCTTCTTCTTCCAATTCCACTTCTTCGTCTTCTTCTTCTTCTTCTTCTTCATCTCATCATCATCATCATCATCATCATCTTCTAATGGTTCATCTTCTTCTTCCTCTTCTTTTTCTTGTTTTTCTTCTTCTTCTTCTTCTTCTACTTTTCCCTCTTCACTTTTTACATCTTCATCTTCATCTTCATCGTCTTCCTCTTCTTCTTCTTCTTCTTCTTCTTCTTCTTAGTCATCTTCTTTTTCTTCTTCTTCTTCTTCTACTTCAACTTCTTGTTCTTCTTTTTGTTCTTCTTCTTCTTCTCCTTCTTCATCTTCTTCTTCTCCTTCTTCATCTTCTTCTTCCTCCTCTTCTTTATCTTCTTCTTCTTCGTCTTCTACTTGTTCTTCTTTGTTGTCAACTTTTTTGTTTTCTTCATCTTATTCTTATTCTACTTCATCTTCTACTTCCTCCTCTTCTTCAACTTCATCTTTTTGGTTGTCTTCTTCTTTCTCTTCTTCTTCTTTTTATTATTATCATTCTTCTTCTTCTTTTTCTTCTTCTTCTTATACTTCTTCTCTTCTTCTTCTTCTTCTTCATCATCTTCCTTGTCTTCTTCTTCTTCTTTTTCTTCTTCTTCTTAATCATTTTCTTGTTAATCTTCTTCTTCTTCTTCTTTGACTTCCTCTTCTTCTTCTTCTTCTTCCCCATCTTCTTGTCCTCCTTCTTCTTCGACATCATCTTCTTCTTCTTCTTCTTCTTCGTCATGGTCTTATGTTCTTGTTCATCTTTTTTTTCTTGTTTTTCTTCTTATTCTTCTTCTTTGCCATCTTCCTCATCTTCAACTACTTCTTTTTCCTTTTTTTTCTTGTTCTTCTTCTTCTTCTCCTTCTTCTATTCCATCTTCTTCTTCTTCTACTTCTTCTTTTTCTTTTTCTTCTTCTTCTTCATCTCGTTGTTGTTGTTCTACTTCTTCTTCTGCTTCTTATTCTTCTCCTTCTTCATCATCATCAACACCTTCTTCTTCTTCTTCTTCTTCTTCTTCTTCTTCTACTACTACTACTTCTTCTTCTTCTTTTTCTTCTTCTTCTTCATCTTCTTTTTCTTCCTCTTCTACTTCTTCTTCTTGTTCTTCTTCCTCTTCTAATTCTTCTCCTTCTTCTTCTTCTTCTTCTTCTTCTTCTTCTTCTTCTTCTTCTCTTTTTCTTCTTTTGCTTCTTCTTTTCTTCATTCTTCAAAGTCTTCTTCTTCTTCATTTTATTATTATTATTCTTGTTGTTCTTCTTCTTCTTAACCTTCTTCTTCAGTTCTTCTTCATCTACTTATTCCTCTTCTTCTTCTGACTCTCCTCCTCCTTCTTCTCCCTTTATACCTTCTTCTCCCTTTATACCTTCTTCTCCTTTCTCTTCCTCTTATACTTCTTCTTCTAGTTGTTGTTCTTCTTTTATACTTCTTCTTCTTTGCCATCATCTTTTTCTTCTTCATCTTTTTCTTCTTTTTCTTCTTCTTCTTCTTCTTCTTCCTCCTCTTCGTCCTCCTCCTCTTGTTCTCCTTCTTTTTCTAGTTCTTCTTCTTCTTCTTCTTCTTCATCTCTCTCTTTAGCTTGTTCTTTTTTTCTTCTTATTTTAATTCGCCATCTTTTTCTTCATCTTCTTCTTCTTCGCCTTTGTCTTCTTTTTCTTCTTCTTTTTCAACTTCTTCTTCTTCGTCGTCTTCTTGTTTTTCTTCCTCTTCTTCATCTTCTTCTCCTCCTTCTTCTTCTCACTCTTCTTCTTCCCCATCTTTTTCTTCTACTACTTCATCTAATTTTTATTATTCTAATTTTTCTTCTTCTTCTTCTCTATTTATTATTCTTATTATTATTATTGTTCTTTTTCTTCTTTTTCTTCTTTTTCTTCTTTTTCTTATCCTTATTCTTATTGTTCCTCCTCCTCCTTATCTTCTTGTAATTCTTCTTCTTCTTCTTCCTCTTCTACTTAAGCTTCTTCATCTTCTCCTTCTTCTTCTTTGTCTTCTTCGTCTTCGCCTACTTCTTCTTTTTCTTCATCTTTTTATTTATCTTCTTCTTCTTCCTCCTCTCCTTCTTCTTTTCTTCTTCTTCTTCTTCTTCTTCTTTTCTTCTTCTTCTTCTTCTTCTTCTTCTTCTTCTTCTTCCTCTTTTTCTTCTTTTTGTTCTACTTCTTCTTCATCTTCTCCTTATTCTTCTTCTTCTTTCTCTTCTACTTCGTCTTTGCCTTCTTCCTGTTCTTCCTCTTCTTCTTCTTCCTCCTCTTCTACTTCTTCATCTTCTTCTTCTTATTCTTCTTCTTCTTCTTCATCATCATCTTTTCTTGTTCTTCTTATTCTTCTTCTTCTTCATTTTCTTCTTATTCTTGTTCATTTTCTTCGTCATCTTCTTCTTCTCCTAATTCCCCTTCTTCTTCTCATTCTACTTCTTCTTCTTCTTCTTCTTCTTCTTCTTCTTATCCTCCTTCTTCTTCTTCTTCTTGGATTTTGTCTTCTTCTTCTTCTTCTTGTTCACCTTCTTCTTCTTCTTCTTGTTCACCTTCTTCTTCTTCTTCTTGTTCACCTTCTTCTTCTTCTTCTTGTTCATCTTCTCCTTCTTCTTCTTCTTCTCCATTTTCATCCCAATCATCATCTTCTTTCTTTTCTTCTTCTTCGTCTTCTTCTTCCTCCTTTTCTTTGTCTTCATCGTTTTTGTCATCTTCTTCTTCTTCCTACTTTTTTATTTCTTCTTCTTCGTCTTCTTTTTCTTCGTCTTCTTCTTCTTCTTCTTCCTCCTTTTCTTCTACTTCCTTTTCTTCGACTTTTTCTTTTATTTTTTCTTCTTCTACTTCTTTTTCTTCTTCTTCTTCATCATCGTGATCATCATCATCTTCTTCTTCTTCCACTTCTTCTCTTCTTCTTCTTTTTCATCTTCTTCTTCTTCGTCTTGGCCTTCTTTTTTTCTTTTTCTTCTTTGTTGTCTTCTTCTTCATCTTCTTCTTCCTTCTGCTCTCTTCTTTTTCTTGCTCTTCTTCGTCTTCGTCTATTTTTTTCTTCTTCTTCTTCTTCTTCAACTACTTCTTCTCTTCTTCTTATTCTTCTTTTCTTCTTCTTCTTTTTCTTCTTCTTCTTCTTCTTCTTCCCCTTCTCCTCTATCTTCTTCAACATTGTAGTCTTCTTCTTCTTCATTTTTCTCTTCTTATGCTTCTTTTTCTTCTACTTCTTTTTTCTCTTCCACTTCTTTTGTTCTTGTTCTTCTTCTTTGTTATCTACTACTTCTTTTCTTCTTCTTCTTCTTCTTCTTCTTCTTTGTCTCGTTGTACTTCCCCTTCTTCTTCTTCTTCTTTGCTTCTCTTTTTCTTCTTCTTCATCTTCTTCTTGTTCTTCTTTTATCCTTCTTCTTCTTCTTCTTCTTCTTCTTCTTGTTCGTCCACTTCTTCTTCTTCTTCTCCATCGTCGTCATCATCGTGATCTTCTTCTTTTTCTTCTTCTTCATCTTCTTCGTCTTCTTCTTCTTCCTTTACATCTTCTCTTTTTTCTTCTCCTTCTTCTTCTTCTTCTTCTTCTTCTTCTCCTTCTTCTTCTTCTTCGTAATCTACTTCTTTTTTTCATTCTTTTTCTTCTTCTTCTCTGTTCTCTTCTTCCTCTTCTTGTTCTTCTTCTTCTTCTTCTTCGTCGTCAAATACATCTGCTTTTCATCATCATTTTCATCTTCTTCTTCTTCTTCGCCTTCTTCTTTGTCCTCCTCTTCTTCTTCTTCTTTTTATTCTTCTTCTTCTTCTTCTTCAACTTCTTCTCTTCTTATTCTTCTTCTACTTCTTCCTTCTTCCTCTTCTTCTTCTTCTTCTTCCCTTTCACCACCTCCTTCTTCATTGTTGTCATCTTCTTCTTTGTTTTCTTCTTCTTCTTCTCCTTTTTCTTTTACTTCTTCCTATTATTCTTCTTCCTCTTTCACTTCTTTTCTTGTTCTTCTTCTTCTTCATCATCTTCCTCTTCTTCTTCTTCTTCTTCTTCCTCTTCTTCTTCTTTTACTTTAACTACTTCTTCTTCTTCTTCTTCATTTTTCTAATCCTTCTTCTTCTAGTTCTACTTGTTCTTCATCATCTTCTTCTTGTTCTTCTTCTGCTTCTTCTTGGTCTTCTACTTCTTCTTTATCTTCTTCTTCTTCATTTTCTAATCCTTCTTCTTCTAGTTCTACTTGTTCTTCATCTTCTTCTAGTTGTTCTTCTTTTGCTTCTTCTTTCTCTTCTACTTCTTCTTTATCTTCTTCTTCTTCTTCTTCTTCCTCTTCTTCTTCTTCACCTCCTCCTCCTCCTCCTTTGTCTTCTTAATCTTTCTTCTTCTTCTTTCTTCTTCTTCTTCTTCTTTCTCTTCTACTTCTCCTTTGTCCTCTACTTCTTCTTCTTCTTCTTCTTCTTCTTCTCTTCCTCCTCCTCCTCCTCCTCTTCTTTTGTCTTCCTCCACTTATCCTTCTTCTTTCTCTTCTTCATCTTCTTTGTCTTCATCTTCTTCTTCTTTGCTTTCTTCTTCTTCCTCTTCTTTCTATTCTTCTTTATCTTCTTCCTCTTTTTCTTCTTCTGCTTCTTAATCTTCTTTTTCTTCTTCTTTGACGTTTTCTTCATTGTCTTCTTCATCTTATTAATCTTCTTCTTTCCCTTCTTCGTCTTCTTCTTCCCTGTTCCTTATTCTTCTTGTTCTCTTTCTTCTTCTCCTACTTTTTCCTCTTCTTCTTTTTCTTCTTTTTCTTTTTCTTCTTCTTTTTCTTCTTTTTCTTCTTCTTCTTCTTCTTGGTTTTCTTTTTGTTCTTCTTCATCATCTTCCTCTTCTTCTTCTTCTTCTTTGTTTTCTTCTTCTTCTTTTTCTTCTTTGTTTTCTTCTTATTCTTCTTCTTCTTCTTCTTTTCCTTCTCCTTCTTCTTCTTCTTCTTCTTCGCCTTCCCCTTCTTCTTTTTCTTTTTCTTCTTCTACTTCTTCTACTTCTTCTTCTTCTTCTTTTCCTACTTCTTCTTCTTCTTCTTCTTTTGCATCTTCACCTTTGTTTTCATTTTGTTCTTCTACATTTTTCATCTTCTTGTTCTTCTTCTTCTTCCTCATCATCTTCTTCTACTTCTTCTTCTTCTACTACCTCTTCTTCTTCTCCCTCTCCTTCGTCTTCTCTTTCTTCTTCTTCTTCTTCTTCTTCTTCTTCTTCATCTTCACCTACTCCTTCTTCTTCTTTGCTTTCTTCTTCTTTTTCTTCTTCTTCTTTTTCTTCTTCTTTAACTTTTGGTTCTTCTTCTTCTTCTTGATGTGCTTCTTCTTCTACTTCTTTGTCTTCTTCTTCATCCTCTTTTCTATCTTCCTCTTCTTCGTATTCTTCTTTTTTGTCTTCTTTTCTTCTTCATCTTCCTCTTCTTCTTCTGCATCTTCTTCTTCTTCGTCTTCTTCTTCTTCTACTTCTTCTTCTTCTTCTTCTTCCTCTTCTTCATCTTCTTCTTGCTCCTCTTCTTTTTCTTCTTCTTCTTCTTCTTCTTCTTCTTCTTCGCCTTCTTCTTCTTCTTCTTCACCGTCTTCTTATACTTCTTATTCTTCTTTATCTTCTTCTTCTTCTACCTCTTCTTCTTCTTCTTCTACTTCTTCTTCATCTTCTTCTTTTTCTTCTACTTCATCATCTTCTTCTTCTTCTACTTCATCTTCTCTGTCTTCTACTTCTTCTTTTTCTTGTTCGTCATCTTCTTCTTCCCCTTCTTCGACTTCTTCTTGTTTGTCTTCTTCTTCTTCCTCATCATCTTTTTCTTCTTCTTTGTCTTCTTTTTCTTCTTCTTCCTCTTCTTCTTCTTCTTCTTCTTCTTCTTCTTCTTCTTCTTCTTCTACTACAACTACTACTCCTTTTACTACGACTAGTTCAACTTCTACTTCTTCTTCTTCTTCTTCTTTTCTTCTTCTACTTCATCTTTTTCTTATACTACTTCTTCTACCACTTCATCTTCATCTTCTTCTTCTTCTTCTTAAATCTATTCCCCTATTCCTCTTCTTCTTCTTCTTGTTCTTCTTTTCTTCTTCTTCCTCTTCTTCTTCTTCTTTTTCTTCTTCTTATTCTTCTTCTTTTTCTTCTTCTTCCTCTTCTTCTTCATCTTCCTCATCGACTTCTTTTTCTTCATCTTCTTCTTCTTCTTCTTCTTCTTCTTTTCATCTTCTTTTTCTTCTTAATCTTCTTCTTCCTCTATATCTTACATTCTTATTCTTCTTCTTCTTTCTCTATAATCTCTTCTTGTTAATCTTGTTCTTTATATTCTTCTTCTTCATATCTTCTTCTTCTTCTTCTTCATCTTCTTTTCTTCTTCTTACTCTTCTTTTCTTCTTTTTCTTCTTCTTCTTCTTCTTCTTCTCCTCTTCCTCTTTCTTTCTCTACATTGTAGTCTTCTTCCCTTCTTCTTTTTCCTCTTCCACTTCTTTTTTTCTTGTCCTTCTTCT
>JAIUJO010001298.1:392500-400000 GCA_023846275.1 Vanilla planifolia
TCTTCTTCTTCTTCTTTTCCTTCTTCATCTTCTTCTTCTACTTAGCCTTCCCCTTCTTCTTCTTCTTCTTCTTCTTCTTCTTCTTCTTCCTTTCCTTCTTCATCTTCTTCTTCTACTTAGCCTTCCCCTTCTTCTTCTTCTTCTTCTTCTTCTTCTTCTTCTTCTTCTTCTTCGTCTTCCTCTTCTTCATCTTCTTCTTGCTCCACTTCTTTACCCTCTTCTTCTTCTTCTTCTATATCTTCTTCTTCTTCTTCTTCTTCTTCTTCTATTTCTATTCCTCTTCTTTTTCTTCTACTTTATCTTAAAATTCTTCTTTTTCTTCTTGTTCTTCTTCTTCTTTTTCTCCACCTTCTTCTTTGTTGTATTCTTATTCTTTGATGCATTCTTTTTCTTCTTCATCATCTTCTTATTCTTCTTCTTCTTCTTCTTTTACTCCTACTTTTTATTTTAATTCTTCTAGCTTTTCTTCTTCTTCTTCTTCTTCTTCTCCACCTTTTTTTCTTCTTCTTCCTCTTTCTATTCGTATCATGCTTTTTCTTTTTTCTTCTTCTGCTTCTCCTTTTTCCTCTTCTTTTTCTTCTTTTTCTTTTTCTTCTTCTTCTTGTTCTTCTTCTTGTTTTTTTTCTTTTTGTTCTTCTTCTTCCTCTTCTTCTTCTTCCTCTTCTTCGTCTTCTTCTTCTTTGTTTTCTTCTTCTTCTTTGTTTCCTTCTTCTTCTTCTTCTTCTTTGTTTTCTTCTTCTTCTTCTTCTTCTTCTACTACTTAGCCTTCCCCTTCTTCTTCTTCTCCTTCTTCTTCTTCTTCTTCTTCTTCTTCTTCTTCTTCTTCTACTTCTTATTCTTCTTTTCCTTGTTCTTCTTCTTCTACGTCTTCACGTTCGTTTTCATTTTCTTCTTCTACTTTTTCAACTTCTTGTTCTTCTTTTTCTTCCTCTTCGCCTTCTTCCTCTACTTCATCTTCTTCTGCTCCTTTGTCTTCTCCTTTTTCTTCTTCTTCTTCTTCTTCTACTACTACTTCATTTTCTTCTTCTTCTTCTTCTTCCTCTTCACCTTCTTCTTCTTCACCTTCTTCTTCTTCTTCTTCGCCTTTTTCTTCTTATTTTCTTCTTCTTTTTCTTCTTCTTTAACTTCTCTTCTTCTTCTTCTTCGTGTGCTTCTTCTTCTAATTCTCCTTTTACTTCTTCTTTTTCTACTACTTTGCCTTTTTGTTCATCCTCTTCTCTATCTTCCTCTTCTTCGTCTTCTTCTTTTTCGTCTTCTTCTTCTTCTTCATATTCCTCTTCTTCTTTTGCATCTTCTTCTTCTTCTTCTTGATCTTCTTCGTCTTTTTCTACTTCTTCTTCGTCTTCTTCTTCTTTGTCTTCCTCTTCTTAATCTTTTCTTCTTCTTCTTCTTCTTCATCTTCCTCTTCTTCATCTTCTTCTTGCTCCTCTTCTTTATCTTCTTCTTCTTCTTCTTCTTCGTCTTCTGCTTCTTCTTCTTCGTCGTCGTCTTCTTCTTACTCTTTTTCTTCTACTTCTTGTTCTTCTTCTTCTTCTGCATCTTCTTCTTATAGTTCTTACTCTTGTTCCTCTTCTTCTTCTTCTACTTCTTCTCCATCTTCTGCTTCTTCTTCTACTTCTTCATCGTTTTCTTCTTCTTCTTAAGCATCATCATCATCTTCTTCTTCTACTTCGTCTTCTCTGACTTCTTCTTCTTCTTTTTCTTGTTCGTCATCTTATTCTTCTTCCCCTTCTTCGACTTTTTTTTCGTCTTTGTCTTGTTTGTCTTCTTCATTGTCTGCTTCTTCTTCCTCATCATCATATTTTCTTCTTCTTCTTCTTCCACTTCTTCTTCTTCTTCTTCTTCTTTTTCTTCTTCTACATCTTTTTCTTCTTCTTCTTCTTAATATAAAATTATTTTTGTATACTTATATAAAAAATTTTGGCACAAAAATTCTGACAAGACACCCTAAAATCACGTTACTCTCGGGAATTTTCACTGTAGTATTTGGTGGGTCGACCTAACCCGACCATTGGCCTGTCTAGGTCCTTAGAAATTCAAAAATATCTAATAATAAAAATTGTTGGATTGACCCGGAAGGGGCACCCATAGTCCAAAGGAATTCAGGCCACAGGCAATGCTAAACGAAACAGAGCGAGATCAAGTCGGCCCGAACCAAGTGATGAAATCTTGGTGAAGGATGGAGGGAGCCAACCCCAAAGCGACTTGAGAGTCATACGAACTGAATACCTTATAAAGCACAATGGCAAAGTTATTTGGGCAATGTGGGAGTAAAGTTCAATCTGATTGTCAAAGAAGGCAGAAGGGCAAGCAAGATCGGACGGCTGAGATTAATCAACATAAAATAACAAGCAGGAGAAACGAACCAAGGCTAAGCAGATATACACCAGGACGCGTAATCTCTGCGATAACTATTTTAATTTGACTAGTTTCTTGACAAATTGTTCTAATACATGCTGGACACCTGTGCGTGATCAAAGGTCCAAATCAAGGCCGCATAAATCTAATGGCCAAGATTAATCTTGAACTGTAAAAAAGAGATTCAATAAGAAACGTGCATTTTTCGACCCCGAATTGGATGGTGGCTGCATTTCGTCCTTTACCCAAACGGCTAGTTCATTTTAAGAGCCGTTGGGAGTGATTTTAGAGCTCAAATTTAAGCTCTATAAATAGAGAAGGATGAAGAACTTCTATGGGTTACAATTGCTAAGTTCTCAAAGCTTTCAAATCACGATTTCAAGCAATTTCAAGTGCATAAGGTACTTCTAAATTAAAAAAAAGAAAGTGGCAAGAAGGATTCCTAAATTAGAGGTTTTTGCTTCAACAATTTTCAATTTCTTTTCCTCCTTTTCGATATTGGGTGTGCCTCATTCTTATTTTAAATTGTATTAAGTTTATCCTTTGTTGTCAATTTTTGTAATTGTTTCTTTGGGGTAAGGGCATCCCGATATTGTGCAAAAGCCCAAGGTTTGAGTTGAGCATAGAAAAACTCAAGTAGATTTGGGATTAGTCGTAGGTAAAATCTTAAGTAGGTTTGAGGTGAACCGTACGAAAAACCTCGATTGTAATTTGGTATTTTTAGTGTTGTTATTCCCAACAACTGTTGGGAGTGGATGTGGACTCGATTTTGAGTCAAACCACTTTAAAAATCTTTGAGTTATATCTCTTCTTATTCGTGCTTAAAAGATTTAATTTTTAATTGAAACAAAAAATCGAAAGAAAATTTTATTTACCATAATTCACCCCTTTGGGAATTTCTTAAGCACAAAGAACTTCATTCTTATTCTTTTTCTTCTTCTACATCTTCTTATCCTTCCATTCCTTCTTCTTTTTCTCCTTCTTCTTCCTCTTCTTCTTCTTCTGCTACTTCTTCTTGTACTTCTACTTCCTCTCCTTTGTCTTGTTCTTCTTCTTATTCTTCTTCTTCTTATTATTATTATTATTCTTTTTCTTCTTCTTCTTCTTGTACTTGACCATCTTCTTCCTCTTCTTTTTCTTTTACATATTTTTCTATTTTCCACCTCTTTCTCTTCTTCTTCATCTTCTTCTTTTATTTCTTTTTTATCTTCTTCTTCTTTGTTTTCTTATTCTTCTTGTTCTTAATTCTTCCTCTTCCTTTTCTTCTTCTTTGTCTTCATCTTCTCCTTGTTCTTCTTCTTCTACTTCTTCTTCTAGTACTACTTTTTCGTCTTCTTATCCTTCCACTTCTCCATCTTCCTCTTCTTCATTTTCTTCTTTGTCTTCTACTTTTTCTTCTTTTTCTTCTTCTTTTTCTTTTATGTATTCTTCTTCTTCAACTTTTCTTTTTCATCTTCTTCTTCCTCTTCTTCTTCTTTGTCATCATCTTCTTCTTCTTCCTCCTCCTCCCCTTCTTCGTCTTCTCCTTTATCTTCATCTTCTTCTTCTTCTTCTTTTTCTTCTTCTTCTTCTTCTTCTTCTTCGTCTTCTTTCTCTTCTTTTTCTTCCATTCTTCTTCTTTCTCTTCTTCATCTTCCACTTCTTCATCATCTTGTTCTTCACCATCTTCTTCTTCTTCGTCTTCTTCTTCTACGCCCTCTTCTTCTTCTTCTTTTTCTTCCTTTTCTTCTTCATCTTCTTCTTCTTGGTCTTCTCCTTCTTCTTCTACTACTTGTTCTTCTTCTTGGTCTTCTTCTTCTTCCTCTTCTCCACCTCCTTTTTCTTCTACTTGTTCTTTGTCATCTTCTTCTTCTACTTCCTTTCCTTCTTCTTCTTCTTCTCCTCCTTTTTTTTCATCTTCTTCTTCTTATTTATTTTCTACTTCTTCTCCTTTATATTCTGCTTCTTCTTCTTCTTCTCCTTCTCCTTCTTCTTCTTCTTCTTCTTCTTCTTTGCCTTGTTCATCTACTTTTTCTTCTTCTTCTTCTTCTTCTTCATCTTCCCTTTTTCTTCCTCCTCTTCTTTGTCTTCCTCTTTTCATCTTCTTCTTCATTTCATACTTCTTTGTCTTCTTCTTCTTCTTCTTCTTCTTCTTCTATGCCTTCTTCTCCTTCTTCTTCTTCTTCTTCTTCTTCTTCTCCTTCTCCTTCTTCTTCATCTTCTTCTTCTTCTTCTTCTTCTCCTTCTTCTTTGTCTCCTTCTTCTTCGACTTCTTCGTCGCCTTCTTTAGGTTTGTCTTCTTTTTCTTCTTTTTCCTCTTTTTCTTATTCTTCTTGCTCTTCACCTTCTCCTTCTTCTTTTTCTTACTCTTATTATTATTGTTATTATTATTATTATTATTATTATTATTCTTAATCTTTTTCTTCTTCTTATACTTCTTCTTCTTCCTCGTCTTCTTCTTTTTCTACATCTTCGACTTCTTCTTTTTCATCATCATCATCATCTTCTTCTTCTTCTTCTTCTTCTTCTTCTTTTTCTTCTTCTTCAACTTCGTCTTCTTCTTCTTCTTCTTTCTCTTTATCATCTTCTTCTTTTTCATCTTCTTCTTCTTCTTTCTCGTCATCATCATCTTCTTCTTCTTAATCTTCTTTTTCTTCTTCATTTTCTTCTCCTTCTTCTTCTTCTTCTTCTTCTTTTCATTTTATTCTTCTTTTTTTCTTCTTCTTTTTTTCCTCTTCTTCTTTTTCTACCTCTTATTCTTCTACTACTACTACTTCCTCTTCTTCTTCTTCTTCTTCTTCCTCCTTGTCTTCTTCTTCTACTTCTTTTGTTTTGTCTTCTTCTTATTCTTCTTTATCTTCTTCTTCTTCTTCTTCTTCTTCTTCTTCTTCTTCTTTTTCTTCTTCTTCTTCTTCTTCTTCCTCTTCTTCTTCTTCCTCTTCTTCTTCGTCTTCTTCTTCTTCTTCTTCTTCTACTACTACTACTACTACTTCCTCTTCTTCTTCTTATTATTCTTCTTCATCTCCTGCTCTTTCTTCATCTTCTTGTTCTTGTTCTTCGTCCTCTTCTTCTTCTTCTTCTTCTTCTTCTTCTGCTTCATCCGCTTCCTCATCTTCTTCTCTTTTCTCTTCTTCATCTTCCTCTTCTTTGTCTTTTTCTTCTTCATCTTCTACTTTTACTTCTTTTTCTTCTTCTTTTACTACATTGGATCTTTTTCTTCTTCCTCTTCTACTTCTTTTTATTCTTTGACTTATTTTTCTTCTTCTTCTTTGTCTTCCTCTTCTTCATCTTCTTCTTCTTCTTTGCCTTCTTTTTCTTCCCCTTTGTCTTCTTTTTCTTTTTCATCTTCCTCTTCTTCATCTTCTTCTCCTTATTCTTATTCTCCTTCTTCATCTTCTTCTCCCTTTTCTTCTTCTTCTTCTTCTTCTTCTTCTTCTTCTTCGTTTTCTTCTTGTTCTTCTTAACCTCTTCTTTTTGTTTTTGTTCATCATCTTCTTCTTCTCCTCCTCTTCCTCCTCTTCTTTTTCTTCTTCTTCTTCCTCCTCCTCTTCCTCTTTGTCTTCTTCTTGTTGTTCTTGTTCTTCTTATTCTTCTTCTTCTTCTTCTTCTTCTACTACTTCTGTCTCTTTTTCTTCTTCTTTCTCTTCCTCTCCTTTTTTGCCTTCTTCTTCTCCTCTTCTTCGTCTTTCTCTTCTTTGTTTTCTTGTTCTTCGACTTCTTCTTTTCGTCTTCATCTGCTTCTTTTTCTTCTTGTTCTTCTTCTTCATCTTCGTTCGTCTTCCACAACTTCTTCTTCTTCTTCTTCTACGACCTCTTCTTCTTCTTCTTCTTCTTCTTCTTCTTCCTTTTCTTCTTTTCCTTCATCTTCTTCTTCTTCTTCTTCTTCTTCTTCTTCTATTTCTTCTAAATCTTCTTCTTCTTGTCTTCCTCTTCTTCCTCTTCTTCGTCATCTTCTTGTTCTTCTTCTTCTTCTTTTCATCGTCATCTTGCTCATCTTTTTTGTTCTCTTCTTCTTCTTCTTCTTCTTCGATTTCTTCTTCTTTTTCTTCTTTTCCCTCATTTTATCGTTATTCTTCCTCACCTTCTTCTTCTTCGTCTTCTTCTTCTTCTTCTTAATCTTCTTCTTCTTAATCGTCTTCTTCTTCATCTGCTTCTTTTTCTTGTTGTTGGTCTTCTTCTACTTCTTCTTCTTCTTCTTCTTTGTATTCTTCTTCTTCTTCTTTATCTCCTTTTTCTTCTTTTTTATCTTCAGCTTCTCTTTCTTCATCATCATCTTCTTCTTCTTTTTCATGCTCTTCTTCATCTTCTTATTCTTCTTCTTCTTCTTCTTATTCTTGTTCTTTTTCTTATTCTTCTTCGTCCTCTTTTTTATTACACTTTCTCTTCTTCTTCTTTTACTTCTCCTTCTACTTCCTCTTTTTGTTCTTTTACTTCTTCTACTTCTACTTCTTCCTCTTCTTCTTCTTCTTCTTCTCCTTTCTCCCCTTTTTCTTTTTCTTCTTCTTCTTCTATTTCTTCTTCCTCTACTTCTTCTTCTCCGTGTTCTTCCTCCTCTTCTTCTTGTTCTTCTTTTTCTTCTTCTTTGTGTTGTCCTTCTTAATCTTCTTCTTCTTCTTCTTTTTCTTCTTCTACTTCTTTTTCTTCTTCTTCTTCTTCTTCTTCTTTGTCTGCATCTTCTTCTTCTTCTTCTTCTTCTTCTTCTTCTTCTACTTCTTCTACTTCTACTTCTTGTCTTCTACTTCTTCTTCATCTTCTTCTTTTTCATCTTCTCCTTTTTCTATTCCTTCTTCTTCTTCATCTTCTTCTTCTTCTTATTTTTCTTCTTCTTCTTCTTTTTCTTCTTCTTTGTCTTCTTCTTCGCCTTTTTGTTCTTGTTGTTGTTGTTGTTCTTCTTCTTCTACTACTACTTCTTATTGTTCTTCTTCTTCATTGTCGTCGCCTTCATCTTCTTCTTCTACTTCTTCATCGACTTCTTCTTCTTTTTCTTCTTCTTCTTCTGCTGCTTCCTCGTATTCTTCTTCTTCTTATATGGCTTCTTCTTCTTCTGCTTTGTCTTCTTCCTCTTCTTCTACTTATTCTTCTTCTTCTTCTTTTTCTTGTTCTACTTCTCCTTTTTCTTCAACTACTTCTTCTCTTTCTTCTACTTCTTATGCCCATCTTCTT
>JAIUJO010001298.1:405000-437500 GCA_023846275.1 Vanilla planifolia
TCCTAGATCATCTTAGTTTGATTGTTTTAATTTTTCTTCTTCCTCTTCATCTTTTATTCTTATTCCTATTCTTATTCTTCATCTTCTTATTCTTCTTCTTATTCTTTTTCTTTTTCTTCTTTTTCTTCCTCTTATTCTTCTACTTTTTCCTCTACTTCTTGTTCTTCTTCTTATTCTACTTCTTCTTCTTCTTCTTCTTCTTCTTTTACTACTACTTCTTCTTGTTCATCATTTTCTTCTTCTTCTTCTTCTTCTTCTTCATCGCTGTCATCATCTCCTTCTTCCAAAATTTTTCTTCGTTCTATTTTCTTCTTCTTCCTTCTCTTTTTCTTTGCCTTTTTCTTCTTCTTCTTCCTCTTCTTCCCCTTCTTTTTTTTCTTCGTTTTCTTCTATTTTTTCATCTTCTTCTTCTTATTCTTCGTCTTCTTCTTCTTCTTCTTCTTCTTTGCCTACTTCTTTTTCCTCACTTTTTCATCTTCTTCTTCTTCTTCGTCCTCTTCTTCATCTTCTTCTTCTTCTTCTTCTTCCTCTACTTCTTTGTGTTCTTCTGATCTTATTCTTCTTCTTCTTTTTCTTCTTCTCAACTTCTTTTTCTTCATCTACTTCTTTTCTTCTTCTTTATCATAACTATTTGTTCTACTTCTTCTTCTTCTTCTTCTTCTTCTATTCTTCTTCTTCTTCCTCTTCTTCTTCTTCTTCTTCTTCTTCTTGTTCCTAATCTTCTTCTTTCTCTTCATTTTTTTCTTCTTTTTCTTGTTCTTCTTCTTCTTCATCGTCGTAGTCTTCTTCTTTCTACTTATTATTATTAGGCAGCTTCTTCTTCTTCTTCTTCTTCTTCATTCTTTCTTCTTCTTCTTTATCTTCTTATTCTTCTTCTTCTTCGTATTGTTCTTCGTTTTCTTTGTCATCATCTTTTTCTTCTTCTTCTTCGTTTTTGCCTACTACTTTTTCTTCATCTTTGTCATCCTTTTCATCTTCTTCTTCTTCGTTCTCTTCTTCGTCTTCTACCTTTTCTTCTTCTTCTTTATCATCATCTTCATCTCATCTTATTCTTCTTCTTCTTCTTCCATTTCTTCTTCTTCTTCTTCATCTACTACTTTTTTTCTTCCTCTAATTCTTCTTCATTGTCAACTACTTGTTATTCTTCTTCTTCTTCTTCTTCTTCCTCTTCTCTCTCTTCCTGTTCTTCGTCTTCGCCTTCTTCTTCTTCATCTTCTACTTCTTCTTCTGTGCCTTCTTCTTCTTCTTCACCTTCTTTTTCTTCTTTGCCCTCTTCTGTTTTGTCTTCTTTTTCTTCTTCTTCTTCTTCTTGCTCTTCTCCAACTCAGTCTTCTTCTTCTTATTCTTCTTTTTCTTCTTCTTCACATTATTATTCATCACCTTTTTCTTCTTCCTATTCTTCTTCATGAACTTTTTTTTTCTTCCTCCTCTTCTTCTTCTTCTTCACTTTCTTCATAATCATCATCTTCTTCTTCTTCTTCTTCTTCTTTTCCATCGTCTTCTTCTTCCTCCTCTTCTTCGTCTCCTTCTTGTTCATCTTCTTCTTCTTCATTCTCATCATTTTCTTTCTCTTCTTCATCATCAACATCATCTTCTTCTTCTACTTTTTCTTTTCCATCGTCTTCTTCTTCTTCCTCTTCTTCGTCTTCTTTTTGTTCATCTTCTTCTTCTTCATTCTCATCATTTTCATTCTCTTCTTCATCATCAACATCATCTTCTTCTTCTACTTTTTCTTTTCCATCGTCTTCTTCTTCTTCCTCTTCTTCGTCTTCTTCTTGTTCATCTTCTTCTTCTTCATTCTCATCATTTTCTTCTTCTTCTTCGTCTTCTTCTTCTTCTTGTTCTTCTTCTTCCACTTCTTCTACTACCCCATCTTCATCTTCTTCTTCTTCTGCTACTTTTAATTCTTCTTCTTCGCCTTCTTCTTATCCTTCATCTTCTTCCCCTTTATCTTTTTCTTCTTCTTCTTCCTTTTCTTCTTCTTTTTCTTCTTCTTCGACTTTTTCAATTTATTCCTCTTTTTCTTCTTCTTCTTCTTCATTCTCTTTTTCTTCCTCTTCTTCTTCTTCTTATTATTCTTATTCTTCTCCTTCTTCTTCATCTACTCCTTCTTCTTCTTCTTCTTCTTTTATTTCTCCTTCTTCTTCTTCTTCTACCTTGTCTTCCTCACTTTTCTCTTCTTCATTTTCCACTTCTTCGTCTTCTTCTTCATCACCTTTTTCATGTACTTCTTTTCTTCGCCTTCTTCTTCTTCTTCTTCTTCGCCTTACTCTTCTTCTTCATTGTCTTTTTCTTCTTCCTCTTCCTTTTCTTCTTCTTCTTCTTCTTCTTCTTCTTCTTCTTTATCTTCTTTTTGTTATCCCTCCACCTCCTCCTCCTCTTCTTCTTCTTCTTCTTCATCGTTTTCTTCTTGTTCTTCTTCACTTTCTTCTTTTTTTTCTACTTCTTCTTCATCATCATATTCTTCTTCTTCTTCCTCCTCTTCTTCTTCTTTATCATCTTCTTGTTCTTCTTTTACTTCTTCTTCGACTTTTTTTGTTTTATTCCACTTTTTCTTCTTCTTCTTCTTCCTCCTCTTTTTCTTCTTCTTTGCCTTCCTCTAATTCTTCTTCTTCATATTCTTTTGCACCTTCTTCTTGTTGTTGTTCTTCTTCTTCCTCTTCTTCTTCCTTTTCTTCTTCTTCTTCTTCTTCTTGACCTTCTTCTTCTTCTTCTTCTTCTTCTTTTTATTCTTCCTCTTCTTCTTCTTCTTCTTTATTTTCTTCTTCTTCTTGTTCTTCTTCTCTTCTTTGTCTTCTTCTTCTTCTTCTTCTTCTTTTCTTCTTCTTCTTCTTTGTCTTTCTCTTCTTCGTCTTCTTCTACATTCTCTTCTTCTTCTTCATCATGTTCTCATATTGTTGCATTTACATCTTTTTCTTCCTCTTCTTCTTCTTAATCTTCTTCTTCTTCTTCTTCTTTGTCTTCTTCTTCTTCTTCTTCTTCTTTTTCTTTGCCCTCTTTATCTTCTTCTTCTTCTTCTTCTTCTTTGTCTTTTCCTCTTTCTTCTTTGTCTTCTTCTTCTTCTTCTTCTTCTCTTTCTTCTTATTGTTCTTCTTCCTTTTCTTAATCTTCAAGTCATTATTATTATTATTATTATTATTATTCCTATTGTTGTTCTATTTCTTCTTCTCATACTTCTTTTTCTTCTTCTTCTTCTTCTTCTTCGTCTTCATCCTCTACTTCTTCATCTTCCTGTTTTACTTCTTCTTCGTCTTCTACTTCTACTACTTCTTCTTCTTCTTCCTCCTCTTTTTTGTCTTCTTGTTTGTATTCAACGACTTTTTCGTCATCGCCTTCTTCTTCTGATTTTCTTCTTCTTTTTAATGTTCTTTTACTTCTTCTTCTTCGATTTCTTCTTCTACTTTTTCTTCTTCTCCTTTTTCTTCTTCTTCTTCTTCTTCTTCTTCTTCTTCCTCCTCCTCCTCTTTTTCTTCTTCTTCTTGTTCTTCTTCTTCTTCTTCCTCTTCATCTAGTTCATCTTGTTCTATGACTTCTTATTCAACTTCTTCATCTTCTTCTTCATCGTCTTCTTATTCTTCAACTTCTTCTTCTTGTTTTTCATTTTCATATTCATCTTGTATTTCTCTTTTTCTTCTTCTGCTTCTTTTTCTTTCACTTCTTCTTATTCTCCTTTCTCCTGTACTTCTTTTTCTTCTTCTTCTTCTTCTTCTTCTTATTCTTCTTCTTCTTCTTCTTCTTCTTCTTTTAGTTCTTCTTCTTTGTCTTCTCCTTTTTAATCCTTATCTTCTTCTTATTATTATTATTTTTTGTCTTCTTCTTCATCTTCTTCTTCTTTGTCCCCCACTTCTTCATCATCATCATCATCATCATCTTCTTCTTCTACTACTTCTTCTCCTCCTCCTTCTTCTTCCTCTACTTCGTCTACTTCATCTTCCTCTTCACTATCTTCTTCTTCACTATCTTCTTCTTCTTCTCTTCTTCTTCTTCTTCTTCTTCTTCTACTACTACTACAACTACTTATTCTTCTTCATCATCTTCTTCTTGTTTTTGTTCGTCTTCTACTTTTTCCTTATTTTTCTTCTTCTTCTTCTTCTACTACTTTGTCTTCTTCTTCTACTTCTTCCACTTCTTCTAATTCTTTTCCTTTTATTCCTTCCTCTTCTTGTTCATCATCTTCTTCTTCTTTTTCTTCTTCTTCTTCTTCTACCACTTCTTCTTCTTCTCCTCTTTCTTCATAGTCTTATTCTTCTAGTTCTTCTTTTTCTTATTCTCCTTCTTCTTCTTCTTCATCTTTATCTTCTTAGTTTTCTCCCACTTCTACCTCTTCCTCTTCATGTTCTTCTTTTCTTACTCATCTTCTTCTTCATCTTCTTCTTCTTGTTCTTCTTTGTCCTCTTTTTCTGTTTCTTTTCCTTCTTGTTCTTCTTCCTCTTCCTCTTCCACTTCTTCTTCTTCTTCTTCTTCTTCTTCTTCTCTTGCTTCTTTTTTTATTCTTCTTATTTTTCTTCTTCTTTTTCTTCTTCACCTCCTCCTCCTTTTTAATCTTCTTCTTCCTCTTCTCTTGCTTATTGTTCTTTTTTTAACTTTTCTTCTTCTTATTCCTCTGTTACGTCCTCCTTCTACTCCTCCTTTTCTTCTTCCTCTTCTTCTTCTTCTTCTTCTTCATCTTCTACTTCTTCTCAATCATCTTCTTCTTCATCTTCTACTTCTTTTTCTCCTTATTCTTATTCTTCATCGACTTCATCTTCTTCTTCTCGTTGTTCTTGTTCTTGTTTTTTTTCATCTTTTTCTCGTTCATCATTTTTTCCTTCATCATCTTCATTTTTTTTGTCGTGCTCTTCTTTGTCTTCTTCTTCTTCTTCTTCATCTTCATCTTCTTCTTCTTCTTGTTGTTCTTCATCTTCATCTTCTTTATTATCTTATTCTTCTTCCTCTTCTTCTTCCTCTTCTTCTTCTTCTTCTTCTTCCTCTTCTTCTTCTTCTTCTTCTTCTTCTTCCTCTTCTTCTTCTTCTTCTCTTCTACATTCTCTTCTTCTTCTTCTTCTTCTTCCTTAACTTTTTTTTTCTTCTTCTTCTTCCACTTCAACTTCTTCTTTTCTTCTTCTTCTTCTTCTTCCTCATCTTTTTTTTCTTCTTCTTCTTCCACTTCAACTTCTTCTTCTTCATCATCTTCTTCTTCTTGTTCTTCTTCATCACCATCTTCTTTTTTTTTTCTTCTTCTTCTTCTTCCACTTCTTTTTCTTTTTTTTTCTTCTTATTTTTCTTTTCCTTCTTCATTTTTTACTTCTTCTTCTTCATCTTCATCTTCTTCGTTATCTTCTTCTTTTTCTTCTTCTTCTTCTCCTTTGACTTCTTATTCTTCTTCGTTTTCTGCTTCTTCTTCTTCATCTTCTTCTTCTTCTTCCTCTTCTTTATCTTCTTCTTCTTCATCTTCTACTTCTTCTTCGTCGTCATCTTTTTTGTCTTCTTCTTCTTCTTCTTCATCTTCTTCTTCTTCCTGTTCTTCATCTTCATCTTCTTTGTCATCTTTTTACTACTCTTATTATTATTATCATTATTATTATTGCTCTTCCTCTTCTTCTACTACTTCTTCCCTTCTTCTTCCTCTTATTTTTTTATTATTCTTTTTCTTCTTCTTCTTCTTCCTCTTCTTTGTCTTCTTCTTCTCCTCTCCTTCTTCTTCTTCTTCATTTTCTTCATCTTTTTCTTCTCCCTCTTCTTCTTCTTTGACTTCATTATCATCATCATCATCTTCTTCTTCTTCTTCTTCTGCTTCTTCTTCTTCCTCTTCTTAGTCTTCTTCTTCTTAATCTTCTTCTTCGCTTTCTTTTGCTTCTTCTTCCTATTCTTCTTCTTCTTCTGCCTCTTTGTCTTCCACCTCATCTTCTTCTTTTTCTCCTTCTTCTTTGTCGCCTGCTTCTTCTTCTTTTCTTCGTCGTCTTCTTCAACGTCTTCTTCTTCTTCTACTTCGTCTTCTACTTCTTCTTATTCTTCTTCTTCTTCTTCCTCCTCCTCTTCCTCTACTTCATCCCTTTATGTTCCTTCTTGTTCTTCCTATTCTTTTTAGGCATCATCTTCTTTATTGTCTTCTTCTTTTTTGTTGTCTTCTTTTTCTTCTTCTTTTTTATCTTCTTCTTCTTGTCCTTCATCTTCTTCTTCTTCTTTTAACTTTTCTTCTTCATCTGACTCTTCTTGTTCTTATTGTGCTATTTCTTTTTTTTCTTCTTTTTTTTATTCTTCTACTTATTATTATTCTTCTTCCTCCTCTTCTTCTTCTTGTTCATCTTTATCGTCGTCCACTTCTTCTTCTTCTTCCACTTCTTCTTCTTTTTCTTCTTCTAGTTCTTCTCCTTCTTCTTCTTCTTTTCCTTCATCATCCTTTTCTTCTTCTTTTCTTCTTTTCCTTCTTCTTCTTCTTCTTCTTCTTCATTTTCTTCTTCTTCTTCTTCTTCTTCCTCCTCTTCTTCTTCTCCTTATTTTTGTTCTTCTTCTTCTTTTTCATCTCCTTTTATTCCTTCTTCTTCTTCCTCCTGTTCCTCTTTTTTCTTCATCTTCTTCTTCTTGTTCTTCTTTTTCTTTTGTTTTATCTTTTTCTTCTTCTTCTATCATTTTCTTCTTCTATTTTTCTTCCTCTTCTTCTTCTTTTTCTTCCTCATTATCTTTTTCTTAGTCATATATTTCTTTGTTGCCTTCTTCTTCTTCATTTTCTTCCTCTTCTTCTTCTACTTCTTCTTCTTCTTCTTCTTCTTCTACTTCTTCTCCTTCTTCTTCTTTCTCTCCTTCTTCTTCTTCTTCTTCCTGTTCTCTTGCTTCTTCTTTTTTTTAATCTTCTTTATTTTCTTGTTCTACTTCTTCTTCATCTTGTTCTCCTTTTCCTTCTTCTTCTTCTTCTTCTTCTTCTTTTTCCTCTTTTTCTTCTTCTTATTCTTCTTCTACTTCCTCCTCTTCTTATTCTGCTTCTACTTGGTCCTCCTCTTCTTTTTCTTCTTCTTCTTAATCCTCATCTTCATCTTCTTCTTCTTCTTCATTATCATCATCAACTTCTTCTTTTTTGTCTTCTTCTTCTTTTTCATCTTCTTCTTTTTCTTGTTCACCTTCTTCTTCTTCTTCTTCTTTGCCTTCTTCTTCAATATCTTCTTCAACTTCTTCTTCTTCTTCTTCTTTTTCTTCTTTGTCTTGTTCTCCTTCTTCTTCTTCCATTCTTCTTCTTTGTCTTCATCTTCTTCCTCTTCTTCGCCTTTAGCTTCTTCATCATCTTCTTCTTCCACTTCTTCTTCTTCTTCTTTTCCTTACTCTACTTTTTCTTCTTCTTCTTCTTTTTCTTCTCTTTTTCTTCAAGTTCTTCTTCTTCTTCTTCTTCTTCTTCTTACTCTTCTTTATATTCTTCTTCTCCTTCTTCCTCTTCTTCCTTATCGTCTTCTTATTCTTCTTAATCTTATTATTCTTCTTCTTCTAGTTCTTCTTCTTCTTCTTCTTAATAATGATCGTCATCAACATCTTCTTTTTCTTCCTCATCTTTTTCTTCTACTTCTTCTTCTCCTTCTTCTCCTTCTTCTTCTTCTTCATGGCCATCTTCTTCTTCATCTTCTTCTTCGTGTTCTTCTTCTTGATTTTCTTTTTCTTCTTCTTCTTCTTCTTCTTCTCCTTCTTCTTCTTCTCCTTCGTCTTCTTCATCTTTTTCTTCATCTTCTTCGTCTTCTTCTTCTTCGTCTTTGTCTTCTTCCTCTTGTTTCTCTTCATCCTATTCTTCTTCTTCTTCCAATTCTTCTTCTTCTACTTCCTCTTCTTCTTCTCTTCTTCTTCTTCTTCTTCTTTGTCATCTTGTTCTTCTTTCTATTCTTCTTCTTCTTTGACTTTTTCTACGTTTTCTTCTTCTTCTTCTTCTTCTTCCTCTTCTTCTTCTTCTTCCTCTTCATGTTCTTCTTCTTCTACTTCTTCTGCTTTCGCTTCTACTTCTTCTTGTTCGTCTTCTTCATCCTGTTCTCCTCCTTCTGCTTCATCTTATTTTTATTCTTCTTATTTTTCTTCTTCTTCTTCTTCTTCTTCTCCTCCTTTTTATTCTTCTTCTTATAGTTGTTCATCTTCTTCTTTTTTTTTCTTTTTCTTCTTTTTCTTTGTCTCATTTTTTTACTTCCTCCTCTTCTTCTTCTTCTTCCACTTCTTCTTCATCTTCAACTTCATCGTCTTCTTCTTCTTCTTCTTCTTCTTTTTCTTCTTCTGCTACCTCTTCTTCGTTTTCTTCTTAGTCGTCTTCTTCTTTTTCTTCTTCTTCTTCTCCTTCTTCATTGTCTTCTTCTTCTTCTTCTTCTACTTCTTCTTCTTCTCCTTCTCCTTCTTCTTCTTCTTCTTCATGGTGATCAGCATCTTCTTCTTTTTCTTCTTCCACTTTAGTTATTTTTATTTTCTTCTTCTTGTTCTTCATCTTCTTTTTTTTCTTCTTCATCAGCTTCTTCTTCTTCATCTTCTTCTTCTTTTTTCACTTCTTTTTCTTTGTCTTCTTCTTCTTCTTCTTCATCTTCATCTCCTACTTATTCTTCATCATCTACTTCTTCTTATTCATCATCAACTGCCTGTTCTTCTTCTTCTTCTTCATCTCCATCTTCTTCTTCTTCTTTTACTTCTTCTACCTCTTCCTTTTCTTCTTTATCTTCTGTTTCATCTTCTTCTTCATTCGTCTTCTTCTTCTTCTTTTTCTTCTTCTTCTTTGTCTTCTTCATCTTCTTCTTCACCATCTTCTTCTTCATGTTCTTCCCCATCTTATTCTTTTTCTTCTTATTCTTCTTCTTCTTCTTTTTCCACCTTCTCTTCTTGTTCTTCTTCTTCTTCTTCGTCTTCCTCATCTTCTTCTTCTTCTTCTTCTTCTTCTTGCTCTTGTTCTTCTTCTTCCTCTTCTTCTTCTTTGTCTTCTTCTTCTTCTTCTTCACATACTACTTCTTCTTCTTCTTCCTTTTCGTCTTCTCTGTCATCCTTTTCTTTCTTTGTTCTTCTCTTTTTCTTTTTCTTCTTCTCCTTTCTCTTCTTCTCTTCTCCTTCTTCTTATTCGTCTTCTTTTTCTTCATCTTCTTCTTCTCCATCAACTTCTTCTTCTTCTTCTTCTTCTTCATCTCCTTCTTCTTTCTCTTCATCTTCTTCTTCTTCTTTTACTTCTTCATCTTCTTCTTCTTTTTCTTCCCTTCTTCTTCTTCCTCTTCATTTTGTTTTCTTTCTTCTTCTTCGTCTTATTCTTCTTCTTCTATGCCTTCTTCTTCTTCCTTCTCATCTACTTCTTCTTTGCCTTCTTTTATTTTATCTTCTTTTTCTTCTTCTTCTTCTCCTTCTTCTTCTTATTCTTATTCTTCTTCTTCTTATTCCTATTTTTCTTCTTCTTCCTCTTTGTATTCTTCTTCTTCCACTTCTCCTCCTTCTTATTCTTCTTCTTGTACTTTTTCTTCTTCTTCCTCTTCTTCTTCATCTTAAACTTCTTTTTCTTCTTCTTCTTCTTTTCCTTCATCTTTCTTTTCTTATTCTTCTACTTCATCTTCGTCTTCTTCTTCTTCCTATTCTTCTTCTTCTTCCTATTCTTCTTCTTCTTATTATTCTTCTTTTTGTCGCCTTATTCTTCTTCCTATTCTTCATCTTCTTCTTGTTCATTGTCATCATCTTCTTCTTGTTCATTGTCATCATCTTCTTCTTCTTCTTTGTTTCTTCTTCTTCTTCTTCTTGTTCTTCTTCTTCGTTTTGATCTCCTTCTTCTTCTTGATCTTCTTATTCTTTTTCTTCTTCTTGTTCTTCTTCTTCTTCTTCGTTTACTTCTTCTTCTTCTTCTTCTATTACTACTATTACTTCTACTTGTTCTTTTACTTCTTCATCTTCTTTTTCATCATCTTCATCATCATCATCATCATCATCTTCTTCTTCTTCAGCTTTGACTTCTTCTTATCGTTCTTCTTCTTCCCCTTCATCTTCTTCTTCTTCATCATCATCTTCATTTTCTTCTTCATTAACTTCAATAGTTTATTCCTCTTTGTCTTCTTCTTCTTCTTCTTCCCCTTTTTCTTGTTCTTCTTCTTGTTCTTGTTCTTGCTCTGGTTGTTCTTCTACTTCTTCTTCTTCTTCTTCTTCTTCTTCTTCTTCTTCTTCTTTTAATTCTATCTTCTTCTTCTTCTTCTTCTTCTTCTTCTTCTTATTCTTATTCTTCTTTTTCATCTTCATCTTATTCGTCTTCATCTTCTTCCTCTTTGTCTCCTTGTTTTTCTTCTTCCTCTACCTCTTCTTCTTCTTCTTCTTCATTTTATTTATCTTCTTCTTCTTCTTCTTCTTCTTCTTCTTCTTCTTCCTCTTCTTCTTCTTCTTCTTTTTCTTCTTCTTCATTTTGTTATTGTTCTTCTTTACTTTCTTCTTTTTCTCATTCTTCTTCTTCTTCTTGTTCATATTCTTCTTCTTCTTCTTATTCAACTTCTCATTCTTCTAAATCAACTTCTTCTTCGACTTCTACAATTTATTCCTCTTATTCTTCAAGTTCTTCTTCTTCCTCTTTTCTTCTTCTTCTTCTTCTTCATCTTCTTCGTCTTCTTATCCTTCTTCTTCTTTATCTCCTCCTCCATCTTGTTATTGTTGTTCGTGTTCTTCTTGTTCCTCTTTTTCTTTTTCTTCTTCTTCTTCATCTGCTTCAACTTCTTTTCTTCTTCTTCTTCTTCTTCTTCTTCTTCTTCCTCTTCTTCTTCTTAATCATGATCATCATCATCATCTTCTTCTTCTTCTTCCTCATCTTTTTCTTCTTCTTCTTCGTCTTCTTCTACTTCTTCTTCTTGGCCATTTTCATCTTCGGTTCTTCTTCCTCATCTTTTTCTTCTTCTTCTTCGTCTTCTTCTACTTCTTCTTCTTGGCAATTTTCATCTTCGTCTTCTTCTTCCTATTCTTCATTTTGATTTTCTTCTCCTTCTTCTTCTTCCTCTTCTTTTTCTTCTTCATCTTCTCCTTCTTCGACTTCTTCTTTTTCTTCATCTTCTTCGTCTTTTTTATCTTCGTGTTCATTTTCTTTCTCTTGTTTGTCTTCTTCCTCTTCTTCATCTCATTCGTCTTCTTCGTCTTCATCTTCTTCTCGTCCTCATCTTCTTCTTCTTCTTCTTCAACTTCTTTTTTTTTTTCTTCTTCTTCTTCTTCTTCATCTTTTGTTTCTTCTTTTTCTTCTCGTTGTTCTTCTTCTTCCTCTTCTTCTTCTTCTTTTTCCTCTTGTTCTTCTTCTACTTCTTCTCCTTCTTCTTTTCCTTGTTCTTATTCTTCTTCTTCTTCTTTTCCTCTTGGAACTTCTTTTTTTTTATTCTTCTTATTTTTCCTCTTCATCTTCTTCATCATTTTCTCCTCCTTTTTTTTCTTCTCCTTTTTGTTGTTGTTCTACCTCTTCTTTTTTTCTTTTTCTTCTTTTTCTTCTTCTAATTCTTCTTCTTCATCCTCTTCTACTTCTTTTTCTTCTTTTTCTTCCACTTCTTTTTCTTCTTTTTCTTCTTCTTCTTCTTCTTCTTCTTGTTCTTCTTTGTCTTTTTCTTCTTCCGCTTCCTCATTCTCTTCTCCTACTCATTCTTCTTCTTCTTCTTCTTCTACTTCTTCACATTATTATTATTATTATTCTTCTTCTTATTTTTCTTCTTGTACTACTTTTTCTTCCCCATCCTCCTCCTCGTCTTCTTCTTCTACTTCGTCAGGATCATCATCTTTTTCTTTTTCATCTTCCACTTCTTTTCTTCTTTTAATTTTCTTCTTCTTCTTCTTCCTCTTCTTCTTCTTCATCTTCTTCTTCTTCTTCTACTTCTTCTTCTTCTTCCACTTTTTTTTCTTCTCTTTCTTCTGTTTCATCTTCTTCTTCATCATCATCTTCTTCTTCTTCTACATTTTCTTCTTCACCATCTTCTTCTTCATCTTCTTCTTCATCTTATTCTTTTTCTTCTTATTGTTCTTCTTCTTCGTTTTCTTCTTCCTCTTCTTCTTCTTCCTCTACTTTTTCCTCTTCTTCTTCTTCTTCTTCTTCTTCTTCTTCGTCTTCCTTATCTTCTTCTTCGTCTTGTTCTTCTTCTTCTTGTTCTCGTGGTTTTTCTTCTTCCTCTTCTTCTTCTTTGTCTTCTTCTTCTTTTACTACTACTACTACTTCTTCTTCTTCTTCTTCTTCCTTTTCACTTCACCTTCTTCCTCTTCTCTATCATCCTTTTCTATGTTTCCTTCTTCTTGCTCTTTTTCTCTTTTTCTTTGCTTTCTTTTTCTTCGTCTTCTTATTCTTTCTCTTCTTCTCTTCTTCTTCTTCTTATTCGTCTTCTTTTTCATTGTATTCTTCTTCTTCATCAACTTCTTCTTCTTCTTCTTCTTCTTCTTCTTCGTCTCCTTCTTCTTGTTCTTGACCTTTCTTTTTTTCTCCTTTATGTTCTTCTTCTTCTTCTTCTTTTACTTCTTTTTCTTCTTCTTCTTCTTATTATTATTATTCTTCTTCTTCTCTTCTTCTTTGTCCTCTTCTTCGTCTTCCCCTTCTTCGTCTTTGTTTTATTTCCGTTCCTCTTCTTCTTCTTATTCTTCTTCTTCTGTGCCTTCTTCTTCCTCTTAATCCATTTCTTCTTTCCCCTCTTCTATTTTGTCTTCTTTTTCTTCTTCTTGCTCCTCCGCTTCTCCTTCTTCTTATTATTCTTATTCTTCTTCTTCTTCTTTGTATTCTTCTTGTTCTTCTTCTCCTCCTCCTTCTTATTCTTCTTCTTGTACTTTTTCTTTTTCCTCCTCTTCTTCTTCATCTTCAACTTCTTCTTTTTCTTCTTCTTCTTCTTTTCCTTCATCTTCCTTTTCTTATTCTTCTTCTTCATTTTCGTCGTCTGATTCTTCTTCCTCTTCTTAATCTTCTTCTTGTCCATCTTCTTCTTCTTCATTGTCATCTTCTTCTTCTTCTTCTTTGTTTCTTCTTCTTCTTCTTCTTCTTTTTTGTTTTTGTCTCCTTCTTCTTCTTCTTCATCCTCTTCATCTTTTTATTCTTCTTCTTCCTATTTGTTTTTTTCTTCTTCTTCTCCTCCTTTTTCTGTTACTGCTATTACTTCTACTTGTTCTTTTACTTCTTCATCTTCTTTTTCGTCATCTTCATCTCCTTCTTCTTCTTCTTCTTTTGCTTCGACTTCTTCTTATCCTTCTTCTTCTTCCACTTCGTCATATTCTTCTTCTCCTTCTTCTTCTTCATCTTCATCTTCATTTTGCTCTTCATCGACTTCTTCAGTTTATCCCTCTTTTTCTTCTTCATCTTCCCTTTTTTTTTTCTTATTCTTCTTCATGTTCTTGTTCTTGTTCTTCTTCTTCTTCATCTTCTTTTTTCTCTTCTTCATCTTCCTCTTCTTGGTCTTCTTCTTCATCCTATTCTTCTTCTTCTTCTTCTTTATTTTCTTTATCTTCTTCTTCATCTTCTTCTTCTTCTTCTTCCTCTTCTTCTTCTTCTTCTTCTTCTTCTTCATTTTCTTATTGTTTTTCTTCGAATTCTTCTTTTTCTTCTTCTTCTTCTTCTTCTTCATCTTCTTCTTCTTATTCAACTTCTCATTCTTCTTAATCAACTTCTTCTTCGACTTCTATAGTTTATTCCTCTTTTTCTTCCTGTTCCTCTTCTTCCTCTTTTTCTTCTTCTTCTTTTTCTTCTTCTTCTTCTCCTTATCCTTCTTCTTCTTCATCTGCTCCTTCATCTTGTTGTTGTTGTTCGGTTTCTTCTTCTTCCTCTTTCTTTTTTTCTTCTTCTTCTTCATCTTCTTCACCTTCTTCTTCTTTCTTCTTCTTCCTTTTCTTCTTCTTAATCATGATCATCATCATCATCTTCTTCTTCTTCGTCTTCTTCTACTTCTTCTTGGCCATCTTCTTCTTCGTCTTCTTCTTCCTATTCTTCTTTTTTATTTTCTTCTTCTCCTTCTTCTTCTTCTTCCTCTTCTTCTTCTTCTTCTTCTTCTTCTTCTTCTCCTTCTTCATCTTCTTCTTCTTTTTCTTCATCTTCTTCATCTTCTTCTTCTACGTGTTCATTTTCTTCCACTTGTTTTTCTTCTTCCTCTTCTTCATCTTGTTTCTCTTCGTCTTCTTATTCATCTTGTTCTTCTTTTTCTTCTTCTTCTTCTTCTTCTATTACTTCAATTACTACTACTACTAATTGTCATTCTTCCCCTTCTTTGTCATCTTGTTCTTCTTCTTCGACTTCTTCTTCTTCTTCTTCTTCTTCTTATTTTGTTTCATCATTTTCTTCTCGTTCTTCTTCTTCTTCCTCTTCTTCTTCTTCGTTTTCCTCTTCTACTTGTTCTTTTTTTCTTTTTCTTCTTTTTCTTCTTTTTCTTCTTCTAATTCTTCTTCTTCATCCTCTTCTCCTTCTTTTTCTTCTTCATCATCTTCTTCTTCTTCTTCTTTTCTACTTCTTCTTCTTCTTTGTCTTCTTCTTCTTCCGCTTCCTCGTTCCCTTCTCCTACTCATTCTTCTTCTTCTTCTTCTTCTTCCCCTTCTTCACATTATTATTATTATTAGTCTTCTTCTTATTTTTCTTCTTGTACTACTTTTTCTTCTTCATCCTCCTCTTCATCTTCTTCTTCTTCTTCTACTTCTTCTTCTTCTTCTTCATCATCATCTTCGTGATCATCATCTTCTTCTTTTCCATCTTCCACTTCTTTTCTTCTTTTTATTTTCTTCTTCTTCTTCTTCTTCTTCTTCATTTTCGTTAACTTCATCTTCTTCTTATTTTTCGCTTACTTCTTTTTCGTCATCTTTTTCATCTTCTTCTTCTTCGCCTTTTTCTTTGTCGTCTTCTTCGTCTTCCTCTTCTTCTTCTCCTTCTTCTTCTACTTCTTCGTCTTCTTCTCTTATTCTTCTTCTTCTTCTGCTTCATCTACTTCTTTTCTTCTTCTTATTCAATGTCAACTACTTGTTCTTCCTCTTCTACAACTGCTACTACCTATTATTCATCTTCTTCTTTGTCATCTTGTTCTTCTACTTCTGGTTCTTCTTCTTCTTCTTCTTTTTCCTCTTCTTCTTCTTCTTCTTCTTCGTCTTTTATTTCTTCTTTTTCTTCCCCTTCTTCTTCTTCTTCCTCTTCTTTTTCCTCTTCTTCTTCTTCTACTTCTTCTCCTTCTTCTCCTCCTTCTTCTTCTTCTTCTTCTTCTCCTCCTCCTCCTCATGCTACTTCTTATTTTTATTCTTCTTATTTTTCTTCTTCTTCTTCTTCTTCTTCTTTTTCTTCTTCTTCATCTTCTCCTCCTTTTTATTCTTTTTCTTTTTGTTGTTGTTCTTATTCTTCTTTTTTCTTTTTCTTCTTTTTCTTCTTCTCATTTTTTTCTTCTTCCTCATCGGCTTATTTTTTTCCTTCTTCTTCTTCCTTTTCTTTTTCTTCTTCATCGTCTTCTTCCTCTTCTTCTTTTCTTCATCTTCCTCTTTTTCGGTTACATCTTCTTTTTCCTCATATTTTTCATCTTCTTCTTCTTCTTCTTTGTCTTCTTCTTCTTCCGCTTCCTCGTTCCCTTCTCCTACTCATTCTTCTTCTTCTACTTCTTCACATTATTATTATTATTATTATTCTTATTTTTCTTCTTGTACTACTTTTTCTTCCTCATCCTCCTCTTCTTCTTCTTCTTCTTCGTCATCTTCGTGATCATCATCTTTTTCTTTTTCATCTTCCACTTCTTTTCTTCTTTTTTTTTTCTTCTTCTTCTTCTTCCTCTTCTACTTCTTCATCTTCTTCGTCTTCTGCTTTGTTGTCTTCTTTGTCTTCCTCTTCTTCTTCATTTTTGTCTTCGACTTCTTCGTCTTCTTCTCTAATTCTTCTTCTTCTTCTTATTATTTAATGTCAACTACTTGTTGTTCTTCTTCTTCTACAATTACTACTACTTGTAATTCATCTTCTTCTTTGTCATCTTGTTCTTCTACTACTTCTTCTTCTTCTTCTTCGTCTTTTGTTCCTTCTTTTTCCTCTTCTTCTTCTTCCACTTCTTCTCCTTCTTCTCCTTCTTCTTCTTCTTCTTGTTCTTGTTGTTGTTGTTCTTCTTCTTCTTCTTATCCTCCTCATGCTACTTCTAATTTTTCTTCTTCTTCTTCTTCTTCATCTTCTCCTCCTTTTTATTCTTTTTCTTGTTGTTGTTGTTCTTGATCTTCTTTTTTCATTTTCTTCTTTTTCTTCTTCTAATTCTTCTTCTTCTTCCTCTTATGTTTCTTCTTTTTCTTCTTTTTCTTCTTTTTCCTCTTCATTTTCTTTTATCATCTTCGTCTTCTTTTTCTTCTTCTTCTTCTTCTTCTTCTTCTTCTTCTGCTTCCTCGTTCTCTTCTCCTACTCAATCTTCTCCTTATTCTCCTTCTTATTCTACTTCTTTCACATTATTATTATTATTATTATTCTTATTTTTCTTCTTGTACTACTTTTTCTTCCTCCTCCGCCTCTTTTGCTACTACTTCTTCTTCTTCTTCTTCTTCTTCTTTGTGATCATCTTCTTTGTTTTCATCTTCAACTTCTTTTCTTCTTTTTATTTTCTTCTTCTTCTTCTTTTTCTTTGCCTTCTTCTTCATCTTCCTCGTCTTCTTCTTCTTCATCTTCTTCTTCATCTTCTTTTTCTTCATCTTCTTCTTTTTTAGTTACTTCTTTTTCCTCATATTTTTCATCTTCTTCTTCTTCGTCTTCTGCTTTGTCTTCTTCTTCGTCGTCTTCTTCTTCTTCTTCTTCTGCTTCTTCTTCTACGTCTTCGTCTTCTTCTCTTATTCTTCTACTTCTTCTTCATCTTCCTATTCTTCTTCTTCTTCATCTACTTCTTTCCTTTTTTTTCTTCTTCTTCTTATTCAACGTCAAGTACTTGTTCTTCTTCTTCCTCTTTTTCTTCTTTATCATGTTCGTCTCCATCTTCTTTCTCTTCTTCTTTTTCTTTTTCTCCTCTTTCTTCTGTTTCATCTTCTTCATCATCGTCTTCTTCTCCTCTTCTATTTCTTCTACTACTTCTTCTTCTTCTTCTTCTTCTCGTTCTTCACCTTCTTCTTCTTCACCATCTTCTTCTTCTTATTCATCATCTTATTCTTTTTCTTCTTGTTCTTCATCTTCATCTTCTTCTTCTTCATCTTTAACATCTTCTTCTTAAACTTTTTTTCC
The DNA here is from genome assembly GCA_023846275.1 of Vanilla planifolia. Taxonomy (NCBI): domain Eukaryota; kingdom Viridiplantae; phylum Streptophyta; class Magnoliopsida; order Asparagales; family Orchidaceae; genus Vanilla; species Vanilla planifolia. The sequence goes on from JAIUJO010001298.1 coordinate 422,087, forward strand.
ACCTCTACTTCTTTTTCTGCTTCATCTTCTTCTTCTTCCACTTCTTTGTCTTCTTCTTATTCGTCTTCTTCTTCATCATCTTCCTCTTCTTCTTCGTCTTCTTTTTCTTCTTGTTCTTCATGTTCTTCTTCTTCTTCCTCATTTTCTTCTTTGTCTTCTTCATGTTCTACTGCTACTACAACTTCTTCTTCTTCCTTTTCGTCTTCTTCTTCCTCATCTTCTCTGTCTTTCATTTCTTTGTTTCCTTCTTCCTTCTCTTCTTCTTCTTCTTCTTTGTCTTCTCCTTTTTCTTCTTCTACTTCGTCTTCTTCTACTTCTTCTTCTTCATCTTCTTTTTCTTTGTCTTCTTCTACTTTATCATCATCCTCTTCTTCTTCTTCTTCTTCTTCTTCATCTTCGTCATCATCTTCTTCTTCTTCTTCTTTTTCTTCTTCTTCTTCTTCTTCTACTTCTTCTTCTTCTTCTTGATCTTCTTCTTCTTCTTCTTCTTCTTCTTTTACTTCTTCTTCATCTTCCTCTTCTTTTTCTTCTTCGTCTTCTTGTTCGTCTTTTTCTACTTCTTTTTCTTCCCTTCTTCTTCATCCTTTTCTTCATCTTCCTCTTCTTTGTCTTTCTTTTCTTTGCCTTCTTCTTCTTCTTTTGTGCCTTCTTCCTCTTCCTCTTCATCTAGTTCTTCTTCGCCTTCTTCTATTTTATCTTCTTTTTTTTCTTCTTGTTCTTCTTCTTCTTGCTCATCTTATTCTCCTTCTTCTTCTTATTCTTATTCTTCTTCTTCTCCTTCTTATACTTCTTCTTGTACTTCGTCTTCTTTTTCGTCTTCTTCTTCTTCTACTACTTCTTCTTCTTCAACTTCTTCTTTTTTCTTCATCTTCCTTTTCTTCTTCTTCTTATTCTTCTTCTTCATCTTCTTCTTCTTCTTCCTCGTACTCTTCTTCTTCTTCTTTTTCATCGTCTTATTCCTCTTCCTCTTCTTCATCCTCTTCTTGTTCATCCTCTTCATCTTCATTCTCATCATCTTCTTTTTCTTCTTTGTCTTCTTCTTATTCGTCTTCTTCTTCATCATCTTCCTCTTCTTCTTCGTCTTCTTTTTCTTCTTGTTCTTCTTGTTCTTCTTCTTCTTCCTCATTTTCTTCTTTGTCTTCTTCATGTTCTACTGCTACTACAACCTCTTCTTCTTCCTTTTCGTCTTCTTCTTCCTCATCTTCTCTGTCTTTCATTTCTTTGTTTCCTTCTTCCTTCTCTTCTTCTTCTTCTTCTTTGTCTTCTCCTTTTTCTTCTTCTACTTCTTCTTCTTCTACTTCTTCTTCTTCATCTTCTTTTTCTTTGTCTTTTTCTTCTTCATCATCATCCTCTTCTTCATCTTCTTCTTCATCTTCATCTTCGTCTTCATCTTCTTCTTCTTCTTTTTCTTCTTCTTCTTCTTCTTCTACTTCTTCTTCTTCTTCTTGATCTTCTTCTTCATCTTCTTCTTCTTTTACTTCTTCTTCATCTTCCTCTTCTTTTTCTTCTTCGTCTTCTTGTTCGTCTTTTTCTACTTCTTTTTCTTCCCTTCTTCTTCATCCTTTTCTTCATCTTCCTCTTCTTTGTCTTTCTTTTCTTTGCCTTCTTCTTCTTCTTTTGTGCCTTCTTCCTCTTCCTCTTCATCTAGTTCTTCTTCGCCTTCTTCTATTTTATCTTCTTTTTTTTCTTCTTCTTGTTCTTCTTCTTCTTGCTCATCGTATTCTCCTTCTTCTTCTTATTCTTATTCTTCTTCTTCTTCTTCTTCTTCTCCTTCTTATACTTCTTCTTCTCCTTCTTATACTTCTTCTTGTACTTCGTCTTCTTTTTCGTCTTCTTCTTCTTCTACTACTTCTTCTTCTTCATCTTCTTCTTTTTTCTTCATCTTCCTTTTTTTCTTCTTCTTATTCTTCTTCTTCATCTTCTTCTTCTTCTTCCTCGTACTCTTCTTCTTCTTCTTTTTCATCATCTTATTCCTCTTCCTCTTCTTCATCCTCTTCTTGTTCATCCTCTTCATCTTCATTCTCATCATCTTCTTTTTCTTCTTTGTCTTCTTTTGCTTCTTCTTATTTTTATTCTTCATATTTTTCTTCTTCTTCTTCTTCTCCTTCTCCTTTTTATTCTTCTTCTTTTTTTTCTTTTTCTTCTTTTTCTTCTTCTCATTCTTTTACTTCCTCTTCTTTTTCTTCTTCCACTTCTACTTCTTCTTCATCTTCAACTTCATTGTCTTCTTCTTCTTCCTCTTCTACTTCTTCTTCTTCGTCTTCTTCTTCTTCCTCTTCTTTGTTTTATTCTTAATCATCTTCTTCATTGTCTTCTTCTTCTTCTTCTACTAATACTTCTTCTTCTTCTCCTTCTTCTTCATCTTCTTCTTTTTCTTCTTCCACTTTAGTTCATCTTTTTATTTTCTTCTTCTTCTTCTTCTTCTTTTTCTTTGCCTTCTTCTTCTTCCTCTTCTTCTTCTTTGTCATCTTCTTCTTCTTCTTCTTATTCCTCTTCTTCTTCATCTTCTTCTTTTTATTCTACTTTTTCTTCTTCTTCTTCTTCTTCTTCTTCTTCTTTTCTTGTTCATCATCCGCTTCTTTTTCTTCATCATCTTCTTCTTCTTTCACTTCTTCTTTTTCTTCATTTTTTTCATCTTCTTCTTCTTCGTCTCCTACTTTGTCGTCTTCTTTGTCTTCTTCTTCTTCTTCTTCTTAATCTCCTTCTTATTCTTCATCATCAACTTCTTTTCTTCTTCTTCTTCTTATTATTATTATTATTATTATTATTCATCATCAATTGCCTATTCTTCTTCTTCTTCTTCTTCATCGTCTTCATCTCCATCTTGTTCTGCTTCTTCTTCTTCTACTTCTTCTTTTTCTTCCACTTTTTTTCTTTTCTTTCTTCTGTTTCATCCTCTTCTTCATCTTCTTCTTCATCTACATCTTCTTCTTCACCATCTTCTTCTTCATCTTCTTCTTCATCTTATTCTTATCCTTCTTATTGTTCTTCTTATTCTTCGTCTTCTTCTTCTCCTTCTTCTTCTTCTTCTTTTTCCTTTTCTTCTTCTTCTTCTTCTTCGTCTTTTTCTTCTTCTCCTTGTTCTCGTTGTTTTTCTTCTTCCTCTTCTTCTTCTTTGTCTTCTTCTTCTTTTACTACTACTACTACTACTTCTTCTTCTTCTTCCTTTTCACTTCACCTTCTTCCTCTTCTCTATCATCCTTTTCTATGTTTCCTTCTTCTTACTCTTCTTCTCTTTTTCTTTGCTTTCTTTTTCTTCATCTTCTTATTCTTTCTCTTCTTCTCTTCTTCTTCTTCTTATTCATCTTCTTTTCCTTTGTATTCATCTTCTTCTTCATCAACTTCTTCTTCTTCTTCTTCTTCATCTTCTTCTTCTTCTTCTTGATCTTTCTTTTTTTCTACTTTATGTTCTTCTTCTTCTTCTTTTACTTCTTTTTCATCATCTTCTTCTTCTTCTTCTTCTCATTCTTCTTCTTCTTCTCTTCTTCTTTGTCCTCTTCTTCATCTTCCCCTTCTTCATCTTTGTTCTATTTTCTTTCCTCTTCTTCGTCTTATTCTTCTTCTTCTGTGCCTTCCTCTTCCTCTTATTCCACTTCTTCTTCGCCTTCTTCTATTTTGTCTTCTTTTTCTTCTTCTTCTTCTTCTTCTTCTTGCTCCTCCTCTTCTCCTTCTTCTTCTTATTCTTATTCTTCTTCTTCTTCTTCTTCTCCTCCTCCTTCTTATTCTTCTTCTTGTACTTTTTCTTTTTCTTCCTCTTCTTCTTCATCTTCAACTTCTTCTTTTTCTTCTTCTTCTTCTTTTCCTTCATCTTCCTTTTCTAATTCTTCTTCTTCATCTTCATCTTCTTCTTCCTGGTCTTCCTATTCTTCTTCTTCATTTTCATCGTCTTATTCTTCTTCCTCTTCTTCGTCTTCTTCATTGTCATCTTCTTCTTCTTCTTCTTTGTTTCCTCTTCTTCTTGTTCTTCTTCTTCTTTGTTTCGTCTTCTTCTTCTTCTTTGTTTTCGTCTCCTTCTTCTTCTTCTTCATCCTCTTCTTCTTTTTATTCTTCTTCTTCTTATTTGTTTTCTTCTTATTCTTCTTCTCCTTTTTTTGTTACTACTATTACTTCTACTTGTTCTTTTACTTCATCTTCTTTTTCGTCATCTTCATCTCCTTCTTCTTCTTCTTCTTTTGCTTCGACTTCTTCTTCTCCTTCTTCTTCTTCATCTTCATCTTCATTTTCTTCTTCATCGACTTCTTCAGTTTATTCCTCTTTTTCTTCTACTTCTTCCCCTTTTTTTTCTTGTTCTTCTTCATGTTCTTGTTCTTCTTCATCTTCTTTTTTCTCTTCTTCATCTTCCTCTTCTTGGTCTTCTTAATCATCCTGTTCTTTTTCTTCTTTTCTTTGCCTTTTTCTTCTATGTTGTCTTCTTCTTCTTTTTATTTTGTCTTCTTCTTCTTCTTCTTCTTCTTATTCTGGTTTTTCTTCTTCGTCTTCTTCGTCTTCACCTTCTTCTTCTTTTTCTTCTTGCTTTCCTCTTCCTCTTCCTCTTCCTCTTCTTATTCTTCTTCATTTTCTTTATCTTCTTCTTCTTCTTCTTTATTTTCTTTATCTTCTTCTACATCTTCTTCTTCTTCTTCTTCCTTTTCTTCTTCTCCTTCTTCTTCTTCTTCTTCTTCTTCTTCTTCTTCTTCTTCATTTTCTTATTGTTTTTCTTTGCCTTCTTCTTTTTCTTCTTCTTCTTCTTTACCATCTTCTTCTTCTTCCTCCTCCTCATCTTCTTCTTCTTATTCAACTTCTCATTCTTCTTAATCAACTTCTTCTTCGACTTGTACAGTTTATTCCTCTTTTTCTTCCTTTTCTTCTTCTTCCTCTTTTTCTTCTTCTTCTCCTTATCCTTCTCCTTCTTCTTCATCTGCTCCTTCATCTTGTTGTTGTTGTTCGGGTTCTTCTTCTTCCTCTTTCATTTTTTCTTCTTCTTCTTCATCTTCTTCACCTTCTTCTGCTTTCTTCTTCTTCCTCTTCTTCTTAATCATGATCATCATCATCATCTTCTTCTTCTTCCTCATCTTTTTCTTCTCTTCTTCGTCTTCTTCTACTTCTTTTTGGCCATCTTCTTCTTCGTCTTCTTCTTTCTATTCTTCTTTTTGATTTTCTTCTTCTTCTTCTTCTTCTTCTTCTTCTTCTTCTTCATCTTCTCCTTCTTCGTCTTCTTCTTCTTTTTCTTCATCTTCTTTGTCATCTTCTTCTTCGTGTTCATTTTCTTCCACTTGTTTGTCTTCTTCCTCTTCTTCATCTTCTTTCTCTTCGTCTTCTTATTCATCTTCTTCTCATCTTCTTCTTCTTTTTCTTCTTCTTCTTCGTCTTCTTCTTCTTCTTCTATTACTTCTATTACTACTACTACTAGTTGTCATTCTTCTCCTTCTTTGTCATCTTCTTCTTCTTCTTCTTCTTCTTCTTTCTATTTTGTTTCTTCATTTTCTTCTCGTTCTTCTTCTTCTTCCTCTTCTTCTTCTTTTTCCTCTTCTACTTCTTTTTTTCTTTTTCTTCTTTTTCTTCTTCTAATTCTTCTTCTTCATCCTCTTCTGCTTCTTTTTCTTCTTCTTCTTCTCCTTCTTTTCCTTCTTCATCATCTTCTTCTTCTTCTTCTTTTCTTCTTCTTCTTCTTCTTCTTTGTCTTCCTCTTCTTCCACTTCCTCGTTCCTTTCTCCTACTCATTCTTCTTCTTCGTATTCTTCTTCTACTTCTTCACATTATTATTATTATTAGTCTTCTTCTTATTTTTCTTCTTGTACTACTTTTTCTTCCTCATCCTCCTCCTCATCTTCTTCTTCTTCTTCATCATCTTCTTCTTCTTTTTCATCTTCCACTTTTTTTTTCTTTTTATTTTCTTCTTCTTCTTCTTCTTCCTCTTTTTCTTCTTCATCTTCTTCTTCATTTTTGTTACCTTCCTCTTCTTCTTCTTCCTCCATTTCTTCATCTTCTTCTTATTTTTCTCTTACTTCTTTTTCGTCATCTTTTTCATCTCCTTCTTCTTCGTCTTCTGCTTTGTCGTCTTCTTCGTCTTCCTCTTCTTCTTCTCCTCCTTCTTCTACTTCTTCGTCTTCTTCTCTTATTCTTGTTCTTCTTCTTTTGCTTCTTCATCTACTTCTTTTGTTCTTCTCCTTCTTCTTCTTATTCAATGTCAACTACTTGTTGTTCTTCTTCTTCTACAACTACTACTACCTGTTATTCATCTTCTTCTTTTTCCTCTACTTCTTCTTCTTCTTCGTCTTTTATTTCTTCTTTTTCTTCCCCTTCTTCTTCTTCTTCCTCTTCTTTTTCTTCTTTTTCCTCTTCTTCTTCTTCTACTTCTTCTCCTTCTTCTCCTCCTCCTTCTTCTTCTTCTTCTTCTCCTCTCCTCATGCAACTTCTTATTTTTATTCTTCTTATTTTTCTTTTTCTTCTTCTTCTTCTTCTTCTTCTTCATCTTCTCCTCCTTTTTATTCTTTTTCTTTTTGTTGTGATTCTTGTTCTTCTTTTTTCTTTTACTTCTTTTTCTTCTTTTTCTTCTTCTCATTTTTTTTTCTTCTTCCTCTTTGTCTTCTTTTACTCCTTCTTCCTGTTCTTTTTCTTCTTCATCGCCTTCTTCTTCTTCTTCTTTTCTTCATCTTCTTCTTCTTCGGTTACAACTTCTTTTTCCTCATATTTTTCATCTTCTTCTTCTTCATCTTCTGCTTTGTCATCTTCTTCGTCTTCTCTTTCTTCTTCTCCTTCTCCTTCTTCTACTTTTTCGTCTTCCACTACTATTATTCTTCTTCTTCTTCTTCATCTTCTCGTTCTACTTCTTTATCTACTTCTTTTCTTTTTCTTCTTCTTCTTCTTATTCAACGTAGAGTACTTGTTCTTCTTCTTCTTCCATCATCTTTGTCTCCATATTCTTCCTCTTCTTCTTCTTCTTCTTCTTCTTTTTCTTCTTCTTCTTCTTCTTCTTCTTTTCTTTGTTCCATTTCATCTTCTTCATCATCGTCTTCTTCTTCCTCTTCTATTTCTTCTACTTCTTCTTCTTGTTCTTCTTATTCTTCTTCTTCTTCATCATCTTATTTTTTTTCTTCTTCTGTTTCTTCTTCTTCTACTTCTTCTTCTTCTTCATCTTCATCGTCTTCTTCTTCTAATTTTTTTTCCTCTTCTACTTCTTTTTGCGCTTCTTCTTCTTCTTCTTCTTCTTCAACTTCTTTGCCACTTCTTATTCGTCTTCTTCTTCTTCATCTTCTTCTTCTTCTTCGTCTTCTTTTTCTTCTTCTTCTTCTTCCTCTTCCACTTCTTCTTCTTTGTCTTCTTCGCCTTCTACATCTACTACTACTTCTTCTTTCTTTTCGTCTTCTTCTTCATCTTCTCTATCATCCATTTCTTTGTTTCCTTCTTCCTTCTCTTCTTCTTCTTCTTCTTCTTTGTTTTCTTCTTTTTCTTCTTCTTCTTCTTCTTCTTCTTCTTCTTCGTCTTCTTTTTCTTCATCTTCTTCTTCTTCTTCATCATCATCCTCTTCTTTTTCTTCTTCTTCTTCTTCTTCTACTTCTTCTTCTTCTTCCACTTGATCTTCTTCTTCTTCTCCTCCTTTATCTTCTTCTTCTTCTTCTTCTTCTTCTTTTACTTCTTCTTCTTCTTCTTCTTCTTCTTTTACTTCTTCTTCATCTTCCTCTTCTTTTACTTCTTCTTCTTCTTCGTCTTCGCCTTCTTCTTCTTCTTTTTCTTCCCTTCTTCTTCGTCCTCTTCTTCATCTTCCACTTCTTCGTCTTCGTTTTCTTCACCTTCTTCTTCATCTTTTTCTTCTTATTTTGTGCCTTCTTCCTCTTCCTCTTCATCTAGTTCTTCTTCGCCTTCTTCTATTTTGTCATCATTTTCTTCTTCTTCTTGTTCTTTTTCTTCTTGCTCTTCTTCTTGTCCTTCTTCTTATTTTTATTCTTCTTCTTTTTCTTGTTTGGGTTATTATTCTTCTTCTTCTTCTTCTCCTTGTTATGCTTCTTCTTGTACTTTATCTTCTTCTTCCTCTTCTTCTTCTTCTTCTACTTCTTCTTCTTCATCTTCTTCTTTTTTCTTCATCTTCTTCTTCTTCTTCCTCGTATTCTTCTTCTTCATCATCTTCTTCTTCTTCTTCCTCGTATTCTTCTTCTTCTTCTTCTTCTTCTTTTTCATCGTCTTATTCCTCTTCCTCTTCTTCGTCTTCTTCTTGTTCATCTTCTTCATCTTCATTGTCATCATTTTCTTTTTCTTCTTTGTCTTCTTCTTCTTCATCATCATCTTTGTGTCCTTCTTCTTCTTCGTCATCATCTTCTTCTTCTTTTTCTTCTTTTTCTTCTTCTTTCTCTTCTTCTTCTTCTTCTTCTTCATCATCTTCTTTTACTACTACTACTAGTAGTTCTACTTCTTCTTCATCTTCTTCTTCGTCTTCTTCTTCTTCTTCTTCTTCTTCTTCTTATCCTTCTTCTTCTTCTTCCTCTTCTTCTTCTTTGCCTTCATCTTCATTTTCTTCTTCATCGACTTCTTCAGTTTATTCCTCTTTTTCTTCTTCTTCTTCTTCTTCTTCTTGTTCTTGTTCTTCCTCTTCTTCTTATTTTCCTTCTTGTTCATCTCATTCTTGTTCTTCTTCTTTGGCTCCTACCTCTTGTTGTTGTACTTCTTCTTCTTCTTCTTCTTAATCATCTTCTTCTCTTTTCTCTTCATCTTCGTCTTCTTCTTCTTCATCTTCATCACCTTCTTCTTTTTCTTCTTTTTCTTCTTTTTCTTCTTTTTCCTCGTCTTCTTCTTCAATGTTGCCTTCTTCTCCATCTTCTTCTTATTTTTATTCTTTGTCTTCTTCTTCTTCTTCTTATTCTTCTTTTTCTTCTTCTTCTTCTATGTCTACATCTTCTTCTTTGTCTTCTTGTTTTTCTTCTTCCTCTTCCCCTTCTTTTTCTTCTTCTTCTTCTTCTTCTTCTTCCTTTTCTTTATCTTCTTCTACTTCTTCTTCCTCTTCATCTTCTTCTTTTTCTTCTTCCTTTTCTTCTTGTTCTTCTTTGCCTTCTTCTTTTTCTACTTCTTCTTCTTCTTCTTCATCATATGCTTCTTTTTCTTCCTCTTTCTCTTCTTCTTCTTAATCTTCTTCTTGTTCTTCTTCTTCTACGTTTTCTTTGACTTATGTAGTTTATTCCTCCTTTTCTTCTTCTTCTTCTACTTCCACTTTTTCTTCTTCTCATTCTTCTTCTTCTTCTTCATCTTCCTCTTCTTCTTCTTCTTCTTCATCTTCATCTGCTCCTTCATCTTACTATCATTGTTTTCGTTCTTCTTGTTCTTGTTCTTGTTCTTCTTCTACTTCTTTTCCTTCTTCTTTTTCTACTTCTTTTCCTTCTTCTTTTTCTACTTCTTCCTCTTCTTCTTCTGTGTCTTCTTCTTCTTCTTCCTCCTCCTCTTGTTTTTCTTCTTTATCCTCTTCAGCTTCTTCTTCATCACCTTTTTTCTTCTTTTTCTTTGTCTTCTTTTTCTTCTTCTTCTTCTACTTTGTCTTCATCTTCTTCTTCTTTGTCTTCAACTTCTTCTTCTTTGTCTTCTTGTTTTTCTTCTTCCTTTTCCTCTTCTTATTCTTCTTCTTCTTCTTCTTTTACTTTATCTTTTTCTTATTTTTCTTCTTCTTCCTCTTCTTCTTGTTCTTGTTCTTCTTCTTCTTTGTTTTCTTCATGTTCCTCTTCGCCTTCTTCTTCTTCTTCTTCTTCTTCTTCTTCATATTCTTCTTCTTCTTTCTCCTCCTCTTGTTCTTCTTAATCTTCTTCTTGTTCCCCTTCTCTAATTCTTCTCCAACTTTTGTAGTTTATGCCTCCTTTTCTTCTTCTTCTTCTTCCTCTTTTTCTTCTTCTTGTTCCTTTTGTAGTTTAACCTACACCTGCATCTTATTGTGGTTATTCTTATTCTTCTTCTTTTTCTTCTTTTTTTTTTTCTTCTTCTTCTTCTTCTTCCTCTTCCTCTTCTTCTTCCTCTTCTTCTTCCTCTTCTTCTACCTCTTCTTCTTCTTCTTCTTCTTCTTCTTCTTCTTCTTCTTCTGCTTCTTCTTCTTCTCCTCCTCCTCCTCCTCCTCCTCCTCCTACTCCTCTTTTATCTTCTTCTTCTTCTTCTTCTCCCACTTCTTCTTCTCCTTCTTCTTCTTCTCCTTCTTTTTCTTCAACATCTATTTCTTCTTTTTCATCATCATCTTCTTCTTCTTCTTCTCCATCTTCTTCTTCTTCTTCTTCTTCATCTTCTTCTTCTACGTCTTGTGCTTCTTCTTCTTCCTCCCCCTCCTCTTCTACTTCTTCTTCTTCATCATCATAACCTTCTTCTTCTTCTCCTTCTTCATCTTCTTCTTCTTTTTTTTCATCATCATCATAATCATCATCATCTTCTTCTTTGTCTTCTTCTTCTTCTTCTTCTTCTTCCTCTTCTTCACTTCTACTTCTTCTTTTTCTTCTTCTTCAACTTCTTCTTCTTCTTCATCTTCCTTTTCTTCTTATTCTTCTTCTTTTTCTTCTTCTTCTTCTTCCTCTTCCTTTTCCTCTTTTTCTTCTTCTTCCTCTAGTCCTTTTTCTTCTTCTTTCTTCTTCTTCTTCTTCTTCTTTTTCTTCTTCTTCTTCTTCTATGTTTATTCTTCTTTTTTTCTTCATCTTCCTCTTCCTTTTCTTCTTCTTCTCCTTCTAATACTTCTTCCTATTCTTCTTCTTCTTCTTGTTCTCCTTCTAATACTTCTTCTTATTCTTCTTCTTCTTCTTCTTCTTCTTCATCTTCTTCCTCCTCCTCCTCCTCCTCCTCTTCTTTTAAGTTTTCTACTTCTTCATCTTTTTCTTGTTCTTTCTTCATCATGTCCTCCTTGTTTTGCTTATTCTTCTTCTTTTTCCTTTTTTCTTCTCCTTCTTGTTCTTCTTCTATCTCTTCTTCTTCTTCTTCATCTACTTCTTTTTCTTCTTCTTCTTTTTCTTCTCCATCTTCTTCTACTTCTTCATCTTCTTCTTCTTCCACTTCTTTTTCTTGTTCTTCCTCTTCTTCCTCTTCTTCTTTTTGTTCCCTCATCTTTTCCTCTTCCTCTTCATCTTGTACTACTTCTTTCTCTTCATCTACTACTTCTACTTCCTCCTCTTCTTCTTCTTCTTCGTCTTCTTCTTCCTCCTCCTTTTCTTGCTCCTCCTATTCTTCTTCTACTTCTCCTTCTTCTTCTGCTTCTACTACTACTTCTTCTTCTGCTTCTTCTTCTTCTTCTTCTTCTCGTTCTTCTTCTTCTTCGCCTTTTTCTTCTTCTTCTTCTTCTTTTCTTCTTCTTCTTCTTCAACTTCTTCTTCTTCTCCTTCCACTTCTTCTTCTACTACTACTTCTTCTTCTTCTTCTTCTTTTCTTCTTCTACTTCTTCTTCTTCTCCTTCTTCTCATTTTTCTCCTTCTTCTCCTTATTACACATTTCCTTCTTCTTCTCCTTCATCTTCTTTGTCATCATCATCACCTTCTTCTTCTTCTTCTTTCTCTGCTTCCTCTTCTTCATCTTCCCCTTCATCTTCTGCTTCTTCTTCTTCGTCATCTTATTCTTCTTCTTCTCCTCCTTCTTCTTCTACAACTTCTCCTTTTTCTACTTCTTCTTTTTCATCATCATCATCATAATCATCTTCTTCTTCTTTGTTTTCTTCTTCTTCTTCTTCATCTTCAACTTCTTCTTCACGTTCTCGTTCTTCTCATTTGCTTCTTCTTCTTCCTGTTCTTCTTCTTCTTTAGCTTCATCCTCTTCTTCTTCTAAATGTTGTTCTTCTTCTTTCTCTACTTCTTCTATTTGTTTCTCTTCTTCCTCCTCTTCATCTCCTTCTTCTTCTTCTTCTTCTTCTTCTTCTTCTTCTTCTTCTTCATCTTCTTCGACATTTTCTGCTTCTTCATCTTTTTCTTGTTCTTCATCTTTATCTTTTTCTTCTGGTTCTTCTTCTTCTTCTTCTTCATCTTATTCTTATTCTTCTTCTTCTTCCCATTCTTCTTGTTCTTTTTCTTCCTTTTCATCTTCTTCTTCCCCTTCTTGTTCTTCTTCTTCTAGTATTACTTTTTCTTCTTCTACTTCTTCTTCTTCTTCTTCTTCCTCTTGTTATTTCTCTTCTTCTTATTTTTCTTCTTCGTCTTCTTCCTTTTCTTCTTTTTCTTTCTCTTCTTCTTCTTCCTCTTCTTCTTGCTCATCTTCTTCTACTACTTCTACTTCTTCCTCTTCTTCTTCTTCTTTTTCTTCAACTTGCTCTTTATCTTCTTCTTTTTCTTCTTCATCTTCTTCTTCTTCTTCTTCTCTGCTTGTTCTTTTTCTTCTTCTTCCTCTTCTTTTTCTTCCTCTTCCTTTTCTTCTTCTTTCACTTCTTCTTCTTCTTGCTATTCTTCTTCTTCTTCTTCTTCTTCCCCCCTTCTGCATCCTCTTTTTTCTTCTGCTTCTTCTTCACCATTTACTTCTTCTTCTTCTTCTTCTTCTTCCTGTCGTTCTTCTTCTTCTTCTTGTTGTTCTTAATTTTCTTTTTCTTTTACTTCTTGTTCCACTTCTTCTTCATCTTATTTATAATCATCATAAAAATCATCATCATCTTCTTCTTCTTCTTCTTCCTCTTCATCATCTTCTTCTTATTCTTCTTCTTCTTCTTTTTCCTCTACTTTTTCTTTTTCTTCTTCTTCTTCTTCTTCTTCTTCTTCTTTTTCTACTTCTTCTTCATCTTCTTCTTCTACTTGTTCTTCTTCTTCTTCTTCTTCTTGTTCTCCTTCTTCTTCTTCTTTGACTTCTTCTTCTTCTTCTTCTTCTTCTTCTTCTCCTTCTTCTCCTTCTTCATTTTATTCTCCTTTTTCTCCTTCTCTTTCTTCTTCTTCTCCTTCTTCCTCTTCTCCTTCATCACATTCTTCCTCTTCATCTTGTTCTCCTTCTTTTTCTTCCTCTTCTTCTTCTCCTTCTTCTTCTTCTTCTTTCTCTTTTATTTCTTCTTCTTCTTTTACTACTACTTATTTTTCTTCTTCTTGTTCCACTTTTTCTTCTTCTTCTTTTCCTTCTACTTTTCCTTCTTCTTCTTGTTCTTCTTCTTTGCTTATTCTTCTTCTTTTTCTTCATCTTCCTCATCATTATCTTCCTCTTCCTTTTCTTCTTCTTCTACTTCTTCTACTACTTCTTCTTATTCTTCTTCTTCGTCTTCTTCCTCTTCTTCTTCTTCTTCCTCCTACTCCTCCTCCTCTTCCTTTTTTCTTCTCCTTCTTATTCTTCTTCTATCTCTACTTCTTTTTCTTCTTTCTCTTCTTCTTCTTCTTCTACTTCTACTTCTTCTTTGACTTCTTCTTCTTCTCCTCCTTCTTCTACCTCTTTTTCTCCTTCCTCTTCATCCACTTCTTCTTATTCTTCCCTCATCTTTTCCTCTACCTCTTCTTCTTCTACTTCTTCCTCTTCTTCTGCTACTTCTTGTACTAATTCCCCTTCTTCTTCTTCTTCTTCTTCTTCTTCTTCTTCCTCCTCCTCCTCTTGATCCTCTTCTTCTTCATCTACTTCTCCTTCCTCTTCTTCTTATTCTTCTTCTTCTTCTTCTTCTCCTTCTTCGTCTTCTCGGCTTTCTTCTTCTTCTTCTTCTTCCTCTTCTTCCTCTTCCTCCTCTTCTTCGTCTTTTTCTTCTTCTTTTTCTTCTTCACCTTCCTCTTCTTTTTCTACTACTGCTTCTTCTTGTTCTTCTTCTCATCTTCTATTGACTTCTCCTTCTCGTTTTTCTCTATCTTCTCCTTCTTATTCCTTTCCTTCTTCTCCTTTGTCTTCTTTGTCATCATCATCATCTTCTTCTTCTTCTTCTTCTTCTTCTTCTTCTTCTTCTTCTTCTGCTTTTTCTTTCTCTTCTTCTTTTTCTTCCTCTTCTTCATCTTTCGCTTCTTCTTCTTCTTCTTCATTTTATTCTTCTTGTCCTCCTTCTTCTTCTTCTCCTTCTTCTTTTTCTACTACTTCATTTTCATTATCATCATCAGCTTCATCTTCTTCTTCTTCTTTTTCTTCTTCTCCTTCTTCTTTTACTTCTTCTTCGTCTTAATCTTCTTCTTCCTCTTCTTCACCTTCTCGTTCTTCTTCTTCACTTCTTCTTCTTCCTCATCTTCTTCTTCTTTAGCTTCATCTTCTTCTTCTTTGACTTCTTCTTCTTCTAAATGATATTCTTCTTCTTTCTCTTCCTCTTCTTCATCTATTTGTACTTCTTCCTCCTCCTCCTCTTTGTTTTCTTCCTCTTCTTCTTCATCTTCTTCATCTTCTTCTATGTTTTCTACTTCTTCATCTTTTTCTTGTTCTTCTTCTTCATCGTCTCCTTCTTCTATTTGTTCCTCTTCTTCTTCTTCTTCTTCTTTCTCTTCTTCTTTGTTGTCATCTTCTTCATCTTGTTGTTCATTTTCATCCTCTTCTTCTTCTTCTTCTTCTTCTTCCTCCTCCTTATATTCTTCCTTTTATTTTTCTTCTTCTACATTTTCTTCTTCTTTAAATTTTTCTTGTTCTTCTTCTTCAACTTCTCCATCTAGTTCTTCTTCTTCTTTCTTCTCCTTCTTCCCCTTCTTCTTCTCCTTGTTCTTCTTCTACTTCTTCTTCTTCCTCTTCTTCTTCTTCTTCTTTTTCTTTTCTTCCTCTCCTACTTCTTCTACCTCTTGTTCTTCTTCTTGGTCCTCTTCTTTTTCTTCTTCTTCATCAACTTCTTGATCATTTTCTTCTTCTTCCTCTTCTTCTTCTTCCTCTTCTTCTTCTTCTTCTTTGTCTACATCTTCTTGTTCTTCTTTTCCTTCTTCTTCTTATATTCTTCTTCCACGTCCTTTTTTTCTTCTTCATCTACATTTTCTTTTGGTTAATATTTTCTTCTTCTTCTTCTTCTTCGACTTCTTCTCCTTCCTGTTCTTGTTCTTCTTTCACTTTTCTTCTTCTTCTTCTTCTTCTTCTTCTTCTCCATCTACTTGTTCTCCATTTGCTTCTTCTTCTTCTTCCTTTTGTTCATTTTCTTCTTCTTCTTCTTCTTCTTCTTCTTCGTCTTCTATATCTTCTTCGTCTTCTTCTCTTCTTCTTGAATCTCTACCTCTTCTTCTGCTATTTCTTTGAGTTCATCTTTTAGTGTTTCTTCTTCTACTTCTTCTCCATCTTATTATTATTATTATTATTATTATTCGTCTTCTTCTTCTTTATTTTCTTCTTCTTCTTCTTCTTGCTGCCCTTCCTCTTCTTCTTAAACTTCTTCTTCCTCCTCTTTTTTCGCCTCTTCCTCCACTTTTTCTTTACCCTCTTATTATTTTTCCTCTTCTTCTTGTTCTTCCTCTTCCTCCTCTTCCTGTTCTTCTTTTTAATCATGATCTTCTTCTTCTTTTTCTTCTTCTTCTTCTTCTACTTCTTCTTCTTCTTCTTCTTCTTCTTCTTCTTCTTCGTTTTCCTTTTCTACCACTTCCTTTTCTTCTTCTTCTT
>JAIUJO010001298.1:457500-472500 GCA_023846275.1 Vanilla planifolia
CTTCTTCTTCTACTTCTACCTCTTCTTCATCCTCCCCTTCTCCTTCCTTTTCTTCCTTTTTCTTCTTCTTCTTCTTCCACTACTTTTCTTCTGCATCAACTTCTCCTTTTTCTTCCTCTCTTCTTCCGCTTCTTCTTCTTCTTCTTCTTCTTTTTCTTCTACTTCTTTAACTTCTTCTTCTAGCTCTTCTTCTTCTTCTTCTTCTTCTAATTCTTCTACATTTTCTACTTCAACATCTTTTTCTTCTTCTTCAACATCTTACGTCCACTTCTTCTTGTTCTACTCCTTCTTCTCCTTCTACTACTTCTTCTTCTACTTCTTCTCCTTTTTGTTCTTCTTCTTTTTGTTCATCTTTTTCTTCTTTTTGCTCTTCTTGTTCTTCTTCTTATCCTTCTTTTACTTCTTCTTCTTCTCCATCTTGTTTTTCTCCTTATTCTTCTACTCGTTCTTCATCTTCTTCTTGTTCTACTTCTTCTCCATTATCTTCTTCTACTTCTTATCTTTCTTCTACTTCTCCTCCTCCCTCTTCTTCTCCTCCTTCTCCTTCTTCTCCTTCCTCTTCTTCATGATCTTCTTCTTGTTCTTCATCTTCTTCTTCTCCTTCTTCCTCTTCTTCTTCTTCTTCTTCTTCGTCTTCTTCTTCTACATCTTCTTCCTCTTCTTCTTCCTCTTCTTCTTCTTCTTCTTCCGCTTCTTCCTCTTCTTCTTCTTCTTCTTCTTCTTCTTCTTCTTTTTCTTCTTCTTCTTCTTCTTCACTTCTTTTTCTTCTACTTCTTCTTCTTTTTCTTCTTGTTCTTCTATCTCTTATTCTTCTTCTTCTACTTCTTCTTTTACTTCTTTTTCATCTTCTTCTTCTTCTTCTTCTTTGCCTTCTTCTTCTACTTCTTCTTCTTCTTCTTCCTCTTCTTCTTCTTGTTCTTCCTCTTCTTCCTCTTCTTCTTTTTCTTCCATCATCTTTTCCTCTTCCTCTTCTTCTTCTTCTACTTCTTTCTTTTCATCTACTACTTCTACTTCCTCCCCTTCTTATACATCTTTGTCTTCTTCTTCTTCCTCCTCCTCTTGCTCCTCCCACTCTTCTTCTGTTTCTCCTTCTTCTTCTCCTTCTACTACTACTTCTTCTTCTTTATCTTCTTCTTCTTCTTCCTCTTCTTCTTCTTCTCCTTCCACTTCTTCTTCTACTAGTGCATCTTCTTCTTCTTCTTCTTTTCTTCTTCAACTTCTTCTTCTTCTCCTCCTTCTCATTTTTCAACTTCTTCTCCTTATTACTCTTTTCCTTCTTCTCCTTCATCTTTTTTTCATCATCATCATCTTCTACTTTTTCTTCTTCTTCTTGTCCTCCTACTTCTTCTTCATCTTCATATTCTTCTTCTTCTTCTTCTTCTTCTTCTTCTTCTTTTCTTCCTCTTCTTCATCATCTTGTTCCAATCGTCTTCTTCTTCTTTGCCTTCTTCTTCTTCATCTTCTTCTTCTACTTGTTCGTCTTCTTTTTCTTCTTTTTCTTCTCCTTCTTCTTCATCTTCGTAGTATTCTTCTTCTTCTTCCTCCTCCTCTTCTTCTTCTTCTTGTTCGAATTCGTCTTCTTCTTCTTTGCCTTCTTCTTCCTCATCTTCTTCTTCTTCTCTTTAATTTTCCTCCTCCTCCTCCTTTACTTCCTCCTCCTATTCTTCTTCCTCCTCATTACCATTTCATTCTGCTTTCTCTTCTTCTACTTGTTCTTCTTCTTCTTCTTCATTGTCATCTTTTACTTCTTATTTTTCTTCTTCTTCTTCTTTATCTTCTTCTTCTTCTTCTTCTTCTTCTTCCTCTTCTTCTTCTTATTCTTCTACTTCTTCTTCATCTTATTCTTCTTCTTCCTCCTCTTCCTCCTACTCCTTCTCCCTATCTTCTTCTTCTTTTTGTTGTTGTTCTTTCTCTTCTACTTTTTCTTCTCCTCCTCCTCCTCCTCCTTCTTCTTCTTCTTCTTCTACAACTTCTTCTCCTTGCTCTTCTTCTAATTCTTCTTTATCCTCCCCCAGCTCCTCCTCTTCTTCATCCTCTTCTACTACTTCTTCTACTTCTACCTTTTCTTCTTCCTCCTCTTCTCCTTCCTTTTCTTCTTTCTTCTTCTTCTTCTTCCACTACTATTCTTCTTCATGAACTTCTCCTTTTTTTCCTCTTCTTCATCTTCTTATTCTTCTTCTTTGACTTCTTCTTCTTCTTTTTCTTTTACTTCTTTATCTTCTTTTTCTTGCTGTTCTTCTTCTTCAAATTCTTCTACATTTTCTACTTCAACATCTTTTTCTTCTTCTTCAACATCTTACGTCCGCTTCTTCTTGTTCTACTCCTTCTCCTTCTACTTCTTCTCCTTTTTGTTCTTCTTCTTTTTCTTCTTTTTGCTCTTCTTGTTCTTCTTCTTATCCTTCTTCTCCTTCTTCTTCTTCTCCATTTTGTTTTTCTGCTTATTCTTCTACTCCTTCTTCATCTTCTTCTTGTTCTCCATCTTCTCCATTATCTTCTCTTTCTTCTTATCTTCCTTCTACTTCTCCTCCTCTTTTTCTCCTTCTTCTTCTTCTTCTTCTCCTTCCTCTTCTTCATGATCTTAATCTTGTTCTTCTGCTTCTTCTTCTTCGCCTTCTTCCTCTTTTACTTCTTCATCTTCTTCTTCTTCTTCTTCTTCTTCTTTTTATTTTCTTCTTCTTCTTCTTCTTCTTCTTCTTCTTCTTATTCCCCTCCTCCTTTTTCTTCTTCTTCTTCTCCTTCTTATTCTTCTTCTTTTTATACTATTACTTCTTCTTCTTTTACTTGTTCAAATCTTTCTCCTGCTTCTTCAACATCTTCTTCTTCTCCTCCTCCAACTCCTCTTTTATCTTCTTCTTCTTCTTCTTCTCCCACTTCTTCTTCTTCTCATTCTTCTCCTTCTTCTCCTTCTTCTTATTCTTCAACATCTATTTCTTCTTCTTCATCAACATCTTCTTCTTCTTCTTCATCATCTCCATCTTCTTCTTCTTCTTCTTCTTCTTCTCCTTCTTCTTCTTCTTCTTCTGCTTCTTGTGCTTCTTCTTCTTCCTCCTCTACTTCTTCTTCTTCTTCTTCTTCTCCATTATAATCTTCTTCTTCTTTTCATTCTTCATCTTCTTCTTCTTTTTCTTCATCATCATCATCATCATCATCGTCTTCCTCTTCTTCTTCTTCTTCTTCTTCTTATTCTTCACTTATTCTTCTTCTACTTCTTCTTTTTCTTCTTCTTCAACTTCTTCTTCTTCTTCTTCTTCTTCCTTTTCATCATATTCTTCTTCTTCTTCTTCTTCTTCTTCTTCTTCTTCTTCTTCTCCTTCTTCTTCTTCTTTTTCGTCTTCTTCTTCTTCTTCTTCTCCTTCTTCATTTTCTTCTCCTTCTCCTCCTTCTACTTCTTCTTCTCCTTGTTCCTTTTCTTCTTCCTCTCTTCTTCTTCATCATCATCTTCTTCTTCTTCTTTTTCTTCCTTTTCTTCTTCTTCTTCTTCTTCTTGCACTTCTAATTCTTCTTCTTCTTTTACTATTACTTCTTCCTTTTCTTCTTCTTCTTCCTCTACTCCTTTTTCTTCTTCTTCCTCCTCTTCTTCTTCTCCTTCTTCTTCTTTGTTTATTCTTCTTTTTTTCTTCATCTTTCTCTTCCTTTTCTTCTTCTTCTTCTACTTTTTCTAACACTTCTTCCTATTCTTCTTCTTCTTTTTCTTCCTCCTCCTCCTCCTCCTCTTCCTCCACTTCTTGTTCATGATCACCTTCTTCTTCTTCTTTTAAGTTTTCTACTTCTTCATCGATTTCTTGTTCTTTCTTCATCTTGTCCTCCTTGTTTTGCTTATTCTTCTTCTTCTTCTTCCTTTTTTTTCTTCTCCTTCTTGTTCTTCTTCTATCTCTTCTTCTTCTTCTTCTTCTACTTCTTCTTCTACTTCTTTTTCTTCTTCTTCTTCTTCTTCTTCTCCTTCTTCTACTTCTTCTTCTTCTTCTTCTTCTTCCTCTTCTTCTTCTTATTCTTCCTCTTCTTCCTCTTCTTCTTCTTCTTCTTCTTCATCTTCTTCTTGTTCTTCTTTTTCTTCTTCTTCTTCTTCTTCTTCTTCTTCACTTCTTCGTCTTCTACTTCTTCTTCTTCTTCCTTTTCGCCTTATTCTTCTTCTTCTTCCTCTTCTTCTCCTTCTTCTTCTTCTTCTTTTTCTTCTTCTTCTTCTTCTTCTCCTTCTTCATTTTCTTCTCCTTCTGCTTTTTCTACTTCTTCTTCTTCTCCTTCTTCCTCTTCTGCTTCCTCTCTTCTTCTTCATCATCATCTTATTCTTCTTTTTCTTCCTCATCTTCTACTTCTTCTTCTTGCACTTCTACTTCTTCTTCTTCCATTACTACTACTTTTTCCTTTTCTTCTTCTTCTTCCTCTACTCCTTTTTCTTCTTCTTCTTCTTTGTTTATTCTTATTTTTTCTTCATCTTCCTCTTCCTTTTCTTCTTCATCTACTTCTTATAATACTTTTTCCTATTCTACTTCTTCACTTCTTCTTCCTCCTCCTCTTCCACCACTTCTTCATCATCACCTTCTTCTTCTTCTTTTAAGTTTTCTACTTCTTCATAGATTTCTTGTTATTTCTTCAACTTGTCCTCCTTGTTTTGCTTATTCTTCTTCTTCTTCTTCCTTTTTTCTCTTCTCCTTCTTGTTCTTCTTCTATCTCTCCTTCTTCTTTTTCTTCTTCTTCTTCTACTTCTTTTTCATCTTCTTCTTCTTTTTCTTCTTCTCCTTCTTCTTCTACTTCTTCTTCTTCCTCCTCCTCTTCTTCTTCTTGTTCTTCCTCTTCTTCCTCTTCTTCTTTTTCTTCCCTCATCTTTTCCTCTTCCTCTTCTTCTTCTTCAACTTCTTTCTCTTCATCTACTGCTTTTACATCCTCCCCTTCTTCTACTTCTTCGTCTTCTTCTTCTTCCTCCTCCTCCTCTTGCTCCTCCCACAATTCTTCTACTTCTCCTTCTTCTTCTGCTTCTACTACTACTTCTTCTTCTTCATCTTCTTCTTCTTCTTCTTCTTCTTCTTCTCCTTCCACTTCTTCTTCTACTAGTGCTTCTTCTTCTTCTTCTTCTTTTCTTCTTCTACTTCTTTTTCTTCTCCTTCTTCTCATTTTTCTCCTTCTTCTCCTTATTACTCATTTCCTTCTTCTTCTCCTTCATCTTCTTTTTAATCATCATCATCTTCTTCTTCTTCTTCTTCTTCTTCTTCTTCTTCCTCTTCTTCATCTTCCCCTTCATCTTTTGCTTCTTCTTCTTCATTATCTTATTCTTCTTCTCCTCCTTCTTCTTCTACTGCTACTCCTTTTTTTACTTCTTTTTCATCTTCTTCTTCTTCTTCTTCTTCTTCTTTTGTCTCTTCATCTTCTTCTTCATCTTCTTCTACTTCTTCTTCTTCACCTTCCCGTTCTCCTTCTTCGCTTCTTCTTCTTCTTCGTGTTCTTCTTCTTCTTTAGCTTCATCTTCCTCTTCTTCTAAATGTTTTTCTTCTTCTTTCCCTTCTTCTTCTTCTTCTTCTTTGTTTTCCACTTCTTCATCTTTTTCTTGTTCATCTTCTTCATCTTTTTCTTTTGGTTCTTCTTTTTCTTCTTTTTCTTATACTGATTCGTATTCTTCTTCTTCTTCCCCTTCTTCTTGTTCTTTTTCTTCCTTTTCTTCTTCATCTTCCTCTTGTTCTTCTTCTACAACTACCTCTTTTTCTTCTTCTACTTCTTCTTATTCTTCCTCTTGTTATTTCTCTTCTTCTTCTTCTTCTTCTTGATCTTCTTTCTTTTCTTCTTTTTCTTTCTCTTCCACTTCATCATCATCATCATCTTCTTCTTCTTCTTCCCCTTCTTCTTCTTCTACTACTACTACTACTTCTTCTTCTTCTTCTTCTTCTTCTTCTTTATCTTCTTCTTTTCATATTCATCATCTTCTTCTTCTTCTTCTTCTCTGCTTGTTGTTTTTCTTCTTCTGCTTCCTCCTCTTTTTCTTCCTCTTTCTTTTCTTCTTCTTTTACTTCTTCTTCTTCCTATTCTTCTTCTTCTTCATCATCATCTTCTTCTTCTTCCTCCCCTTCTTCTTCCCCTTCTTCTTCTGCTTCTTCTTCTTCTTCTTCTTCTTCTTCATTTTCTTTTTCTTTTTCTTCTTGTTCCACTTCTTCATCTTCTTTATAATTATCATCAACATCATCATCATCTTCTTCTTCTTCTTCTTTCTCTCCTTCTTTGTCTTCTTCTTCTTCTTCTTCTTCTTCTTCCTCTTCTTCTTCTTCTTCTTCTTCTTCTTCTTCCTCCTCATATTCTTCCTCTTCTACCACTTCTTCTTGTTCTTCTTCTACCTATTCTTCTTCAAATTTTTCTCGTTCTTCTTGTTCAACTTCTCCATCTAGTTCTTCTTCTTCTTCTTCCTCCTCTTGTTATTCTTCAGAATTTTCTTCTTCTTCCTCATCTTCTTCTTTTTCTTGATCTTTTTTCTTCTTCACCAACTTCTTCTTCCTGTTCTTCTTCTTGTTCCTCTTCTTCTTCTTCTTCTACTTCTTTTTCTTCATCATCTTCCCCATCATTTTCTTCTTCATCCACTTCTTCTTCTTCTTCTTCGTCTACATGTTTTTGTTATTCTTTTTCTTCTTCTTCTTCTTTTTCTTTTTCCATGTCTGCCTATTCTTCTTCTTCATTTACTTCTTCTACATTTTCTTCTTGTTCAGGTTTTTCTTCTTCTTCTTCTTCTACTATTACTTCTGTTTCCTATTCTTTTTCTTCTTCTTCTTCTCGATCTTCTTGTTCTCCTTTTGTGTCATCTTCTTCTTCTTCTTCTCCTTCTTCATCCTCTACATCTTCTTCATCTTCTTCTCTTCTTTTTCGTCCTATACCTCTTCTTCTCCTATTTCTTCGAGTTCATCTTTTAGTCTTTCTCCTTCTACTTATTCTTCTCCTTCTTCTTCTTCTTCTTCTACTTCTTCTTCTCTTTATTCTTCTTCTTCGCCTTCTTTTTCTTTTTCTATTTCTTCTTCCTCCCTTTCCTCTTCTTCTTCTTCTTCTTCTTCCTCTTCCTCCTCCTCCTCCTCCTCCACTTTTTGTTTACCCTCTTCTTCTTCTTCTTCTTCTTATTCCTCTTTTTCTTCCTCTTCTTCTTCTTCTTCTTCTTTTTATTCTTCTTCTTGTTCTGTTGTTTCTTCCTCTTCTTCTTCTTCTTTCTCTTCTTATTATTATTCTTCTTCTTCTTCTTCTTTGTGTTCTTCTTCTTCTTCATCTTCTTCTTTTTCTTCTCCTTCTTCTTCTTCTTGCTCCTCTTCCTACACCTCCTCCTCTTTTTCTTCTTCTTCTTCTTCTTCTTTTTAATTTACATTTTCTTTTTCTCCATCCTTTGTTCTTCTTCTTCTTCTCCTCCTCCTCCTTTTCTTCTTCTTCTTTTTCTTGTTCTTCTTCTTCTTCTCCTCCTTCTTCTTGTTATTCTATTTCTTCACCTTCTTCTTCTTCTTTTTCTGTTACATCTTCTTCTTCTTCTTCTTCACCTTCATCTTCTTCTTCTTTCTCCTCTTCTTCTTTTTCTTCTTCTTCTTCTTCTTCTTCTTCTTCTTCTTCTTATTCTTCTTCTTCTTCTTCTTCTGCTTGTTCTTCTTCTTTCACAAATTCTATTTCTTCTTATTTGTCATGCTCTTCTTCTTCTTCCTCTTCCTCTTCCTCTTCCTCTTCTTCTTCATCCACCTCTTCTTCTTCATCTTCCTCCACTTCTTCTTGTGTTCATTCATCTTCTTCTTCTTCTTCTTATTCATCTTATTCTTCTTCTTGTTCTTCTTCTTCTTCTTCTTCTTTGTCTCATCTTTTTCTTTTCGTCTTCTTCCTCATCATCTTCTTCATATTTCTCTTGTTGTTGTAGTTCTTCTTCTTCTTCTTCTTCTTCTTCTTCTTGTTCCTCTTCTTTCTCTTCTCCTTCTTCTTCTTCTTCTTATCTTCTTCTTATTCTTCTTCTTCTTCATCTTCTTTTTTTTGTTCTTCTTCTTTGTCCTTCTCTTCTTCTTCTTCTTCTTCCTCTTCTTCATCTTCTTTTCCTTTTTCTTTTTCTTCTTCTTCCTCTACTTCTTCTTCTTCTTCTTCTTCTTCTTCTTCTTCTTTTTCTTCTTCTTCTTCTTCTTTCTCTTCTTGTTTTCATCATTTTTCTCTTCTTCTTCTTATTTTTCTTCTTTTGCTTCTACTTCTCCTTCTTCTACTTCTTCCACTTCTTTTTCTTATTTTTCTTTTTCTTCTTCACCTTCTTCTTCTTCTTCTTCTACTACTACTACTACTACTTCCTTCTTCTTTATCTTCTTCTTCTTCTTATTCATCTTCTCTTTCTCTTACTTCTTCTTCTTCTCCTTCTTCTTCTTCTTCTTCTTCCTCATCTTTTTTCTCTTCACCTTATCTTTCTTCTTCATCTTCTTCTTCTTGTTATCTTCATCTTCCTCATCTTTGTCTTCTTCTTCTTCTTCTTCTTCTTTTCTTCTTCTTCTTTTTCTTTTGCTTCATCTTCAACTTATCCATCTTCTTTTTATTCTTCCTCTTCTTCTTCCTTTTCTTCATCATCTTCTTCTTTTTCTTCTTTTTCTTCATCTTCTTCTTCATCGACATATTCTTCTTCTTTTTCTTCTTCTTCTTCTTCTTCTTCTTCCTCTTTTTCCTCTTCTCCTTCTTGTTTTTCTTCTACATCTTCTTCTTCTTCTTCTTCTTCTTCTTCTACCTTTTCTTCTTGTACACCCTTTTCTTGTCTTTCTTCTTCATCTTCTTCATCTTCTTCCATTTCTTCTTCTTCTTCTTCTTATTCTTCTTCTTCATCTTCCTCATCTTTTTCCACTTCGACTTATCTTTCTTCATCATTTTCTTCTTCCACTTCTTTTTTTCTTCATCTTCCTCTTCTTTATCTTCTTTTTCTTCTTCTTCTTCTTCTTCTTCATCATCTTCCAGTTATTCATCTTCTTATTATTCTTCCTCTTCTTCTTCCTTTTCTTCATCATCTTCTTCTTCTTTTTCTTCTTTTTCTTCATGTTCTTTTCATCGACACCTTCTTCTTCTTTTTGATCTTCTTCTTCTTCTTCTTCTTCTTCTTCTGCTTCTTCTTCTTCTTCTTCCTCTTCTTCTCCTTCTAGTACTTCTTCTGCATCTTCTCCTTCTTCTTCTTCTTCTATCTTTTCTTCTTGTGCACCCTTTTCTTGTCCTTCTTCTTCATCTTCTTCTTTTTTTTCTTATCTCCCTCTTCTTCTTCTCCTTCCTCTTCTGGTTCTTCATCTACTACTTTTTCTTCTTCTTCTTCTTCCTCCTCTTCTTTTTATTCTTCTTCTTCTTCTTCTTCTTCTTATTCTTTCTCCTCCTCCTCCTACTCTTCCTCCCCATCTTATTCTTCTTTTTCTTATTCTTATTCTTCTTCTTTCTCTTCTTCTTCTTCTACTTCTTCCACTTCTTCTTCTTCTTCTTCTTCTTTCACTCCTACTTCTTTTTCTTCTACTTCTTTATCTTCTTCTTGCACTTCTTCTTCTTCTTTGACTCCATCTACATTTTCTACTTCAATGTCTTTTTCT
This sequence comes from Vanilla planifolia, assembly GCA_023846275.1. Taxonomy (NCBI): domain Eukaryota; kingdom Viridiplantae; phylum Streptophyta; class Magnoliopsida; order Asparagales; family Orchidaceae; genus Vanilla; species Vanilla planifolia. Next base: position 467,028 of record JAIUJO010001298.1, read on the forward strand.
TCTTCTTCCACTTCTACATCAACATCTTCCTTTCACTTCTTATTCCACTCATTCTTCTACTTCTTCTCCTTTTTGTTCTTCTTCATTTTCTTCTTCTTCTTCTCCATCTTGTTTTTCTCTTTCTTTTTTTCTTCTTCTTCTTCTTCTTCTCCTTCTTCTCCATTATCTTATTCTTCTTCTTATCTTCCTTCTTCTCCTCTTCCTCCTTATTCTTCTCCTTCTTCTTCTTCTTATTCTCCTTCCTCTTCTTCATGTTCTTCTTCTTCTACTACTACTTCTCCTTCTTCTTCTTCTCCTTCTTCTTCTTCATCATCTTCTTCTTTTACATCTTCTGCTTCTTCTTCTTCTTCTTCATCTTCTTTTTATTTTTTTTCTTCATTTTCTTCTTCATCTTCACCATCCTCTTCTTCTTATTCTCCTCCTTGTTTTTCTTCTTCTTCTTCCCCTTCTTGTTCTTGTTCTTCTTATACTACTACTTCTTTCACTTCTTCTACTTCTTCAACATCATCATCATCATATTCTTCTTCTTCTTCTACTTCTACTTCTCATCCTCCTCCTCCTCCTCCTCCTCCTCCTCCTTTTCCTCCTCTTTTATCTTCTTCTTCTTCTTCTTTTCTATCTACTTCTTTTGCTCCTTCTTCTTCTCCTCCTCCTCCACCTTCTTTTTCAACATCTATTTCTTCTTTTTCAACATCTTCCTCTTCTTCTTCTTCTTCTTCTCCATCTTCTTCTTCTCCTTCTTCTTCTTCTCCTCCTCCTCCTCCTGCTTCATGTGCTTCTTCTTCTTCCTCCTCCTCCTCCTCTTCTTCTTCTTCTTCATCATCTTCTTCTTCACCTTCTTCATCTTCTTCTTCTTCTTCTTCATCACCATCATCATCTTCTTCTTTTATCTTCTACTTCTTCTTTTTCTTCTTCTTCTTCTTGTTGTTGTTCTTCTTCTTCTTTTTCTCCTTCTTCTTCTTCTCCTCGTCTTCCTACTTCTTTTTCGCCTTCTTCTTCTTCTTTTTCTTCTTATTCTTCTTCTTTTTCATCTTCTTCTGCTTCTTCTTCTTCTTCTTCCTCTTCTTCTTCTTCTTCTTCCTTTTCTTCTTATTCTTCTACTTCTTCTTCTTCTTTGTCTCCTTCTTCTTCTTCTTCGACTTCTTCTTCTTCTTCTTCTTCTTCTCCTCCTCGTCCTCCATTTTGTTCTCCTTCTTCTCCTTCTTCTCCTTCTTCTTCTTCATCATCATCTTCTTCCTCTTCTTCTTCTTATGCTTCTTCTTCTTCTTCCTCTTACTCTTCTACTTCTTCTTCTTTTACTACTACTTCTTCCTTTTCTTCTTCTTCTTCCCCTTTTCTTATTTCTTCTTCTTCTTTTTCTACTTCTTCCTCTTCTTCTTCTTCTTTGCTTATTCTTCTTCCTTTTCTTCATCTTAATATTCTTTATCTTCCTCTTCTTCTTTTACTTCTTCTTCTTTTACTACTACTACTTCCTTTTCTTCTTCTCCTTCCTCTTTTCCTATTTCTTCTTCTTCTTTTTTTGCTTCTTCCTCTTCTTCTTCTTCTTCTTCTTTTGTTATTCTTCTTCTTTTTCTTCATCTTAATATTCTTTATCTTCCTCTTCCTTTTCTTCTTCTTCTTCTTTTACTACTACTTCTTCCTTTTCTTCTTCTTCTTCCTCTTTTCTTATTTCTTCTTCTTCTTTTTCTACTTCTTCCACTTCTTCTTCTTCTTCTTTGCTTATTCTTCTTCTTTTTCTTCATCTTAATATTCTTTATCTTCCTCTTCCTTTTCTTCTTCCTTTTCTTCTTCTTTTTCTACTTCTTCCTCTTCTTCTTCTTCTTCTTTGCTTATTCTTCTTTTTTTTCTTCATTTTAATATTCTTTATCTTCCTCTTCCTTTTATTCTTCTTCTTCTTCAACTTCATCTTCTTCTTCTTCTTCTTCTTCTTCTTCTCCTTCATTTTGTTCTCCTTCTTCTCCTTCTTCTCCTTCTTCTTCTTCTTCATCATCATCTTCTTCCTCTTCTTTTTCTTCCTCTTCTTCTTCTTATGCTTCTTCTTCTTCTTCCTCTTGCTCTTCTATTTCTTCTTTTACTACTACTTCTTCCTTTTCTTCTTCTTCTTCCTCTTTTCCTCTTACTTCTTCTTCTTTTTCTACTTCATCCTTTCTTCTTCTTCTTCTTCACTTATTCTTCTTCTTTTTCTTCTTCTTAATATTCTTTATCTTCCTCTTCCTTTTCTTCTTCTTCTTCTACTACTACTACTTCTTCCAATTCTTCTTCTTCTTCTTCCTCCTCCTCCTCCTCCTCCTCCTCTTCCTCCACCACTTCTTCGTCATCATGATCTTCTTCTTCTTCTTTTATGTTTTCTACTTCTTCATCTTTTTCTTGTTCTTTTCTTCATCTTTTTGTCGTTGTTTTGCTTATTATTCTTCTTCTTCTTCTACCTTTTTTTCTTCTCCTCCTTCTTCTTCTAACTATACTTCTTCTTTTTCTTCTTTCTCCACTTCTTCTTCTTCTTCTTTCTCTTTTTCTTCTTATTGTCTTCTTCACCTTCTTCTTTATCTTGTTGTTCTTATTCTTCAACTTCTTCATCATCTCCTTCTTCGAAAAATTCTTCTTCTTCTACATCATCTTCATCATCATCATCATCTTCTTCTTCTTCTAATTCTTCTTCTTCTTAATCATCTTCTTCTTCATCTTCTCCTTCTTTTTCTACTACTTATTATTATTCTTCATCTTTTTATTATTATTATTATTATTATTATTAGTATAGTTCTTTTACTTCTTCTTCCTAAACCTCTTCTTCTTCCACTTCTTCATCTTCTCCTTCTTCTCCATCTACTTTTTCTTCATCTTCATCTTTTCTTCTTCCTCTTCTTTTTATTCTCGTTCTCCTTCTACTTCTTCTTCTTCTCCCTCTTCTTCTTGTTCTTTTGATTCTTCTTCTTGTTGTTCTTCTTCTTTTTCTTTTCCTCCTCCTTTTTTTATTCTTCTTCTTCTACTTCTTCTTCTTCTTCTTCTTCTTCTTCCTCCTCCTCTTCTTCTTCTTCTATTTCTTATTCATCATCATCATCTTCTTCTTCTTCTACTCTTTCCTCTATTTCTTCTTCTTCTTCCTCTTGATCTTCTTGTAATTTTTCTTCTTCTTCTTCTTCTTCTTCTACTTCTACTTCTACTTCTTCTTCTTCTTCTTCTTCATCTTCTTGTTTTTCTTCTTCTTCTTCTTCCTATTCTTCTCCTTCATCATGTTCTTCTTCTACTTATTCTTCTTCCTTTTGTTGTTGTTGTTCTTCTTCTTCTTCTTCTTCTTCTTCTTCTTCCTCTTCTTCTTCCTTTTCTTCTTCTTCTTCTTCTTCCTTTACATCTTCTTGTTCCTCTTCTTCTTCTTATTCTTCTTCTACTTTTTCTTTTTCTTTATCAATTTCTTCTTCTTCTTCTCCTCCTCTTCCTCTTCCTTCTTCTTCTACTACCTCTTCTTCTTTTTCCTCTTCTTCTTCTTCTTCTCTTCTTCCTCTTGTTATTCTTGCTCTTACTCTACTTCATTTTCTTCTTCTTCTTTTACCTTTTCTTCAACTTCTTCTTCTTCATCTAATTCTTCTTGTTTTTCTTCTTCTTCTTCTTCTTCCTCTTTTGTTTCTTCTTCCTTTGCTTCATCTTCTTCTTCTTCTTCCTCCTCCTCTTCTTCTTCTTCTTCTTCTTCCTCTTCTTCTTCACCTTCTTCTTCTTCTTCTTCTTTCTCTTTTTCTTCTTATTGTCTTCTTCATCTTGTTCTTTATCCTGTACTTCTTATTCTTCTTCTTCTTCATCATCTCCTTCTTCGAAATATTCTTGTTCTTCTACATCTTCTTCGTCATCGTCATCATCATCATCTTCTTCTTCTTCTAATTCTTCTTCTTATTAATCATTTTCTTCTTCATCTTCTCGTTCTTTTTCTTGTACTTCTTATTATTATTATTCTTCACCTTTTTATTATTATTAATATTAATATTATTATTATTATTATTAGTATAATTCTTCTACTTCTTCTTCTTAAACCTCTTCTTCTTCCACTTCTTCTTCATCTTCTCCATTTTCTTCATCACTTTTTCTTCATCTTCATCTTTTCTTCTTCCTCTTCTTTTTCTTCTTGTTCGTCTTCTACTTCATCTTCTTCTTCTTCTCCCTCTTTAATCTCCTCTTCTTTTTCTTTTGATTCTTCTTGTTGTTGTTGTTCTGTTTCTTCTTTTCCTCCTAATTTTTTTTATTCTTCTTCTTCTTCTTCCTCTTCTTCTTCAACTTTTTCTTCTTCTTTTTTCCTCTTCTTCTTGTACTTCGTCCTTTTCTTCTTCTTCTTCTACTTCTTCTTCTTCTTCTTCCTCTTCTTCTTCTTCGTCTTCTTCTTCTTCGTCTTCTTCTTCTTCTTCTCCTTCTTATTCTTCTTCTTCTTCTTCTTCTTCTTCTTCTACTACTACTCTTTCCTCTATTTCTTCTTCTTCTTCCTCTTGATCTTCTTGTAATTTTTCTTCTTCTTCTCATGCTGGATCATCGTCATCTTCTTCTTCTTGTTCTTCTTCTTCTTCTTCTTCTTCCTAATCTTCTTCTTCTTCTTCTTCTACCTTCTTTTCTTCTTCTACTTCATGTTCTTCTTCTTCTTCCTATTCTTCATCATCTTCTTCTTCTTGTTCTTCTTTGTTCACTTATTCTTATTCTTCTTCTTAGTATTCTTGTCTTCCTTATTCATCTTTTTCTTTGTCTTCTTCTTTTCGTTTTCTTCTTCTTCTTCTTCTTCCCCTTCTTCTCCTACCCTTTCTTCATCCTTTCTTCTTCTTCTCCTCCTTATTCTTATTCTTCTACTTCTTCCTCTTCTTCCTCCACCACTTCTTCTTCCATTTCTACTTGTTATTCTTCCACTTTTTCTTCTGCTTCATCTTTATCTTCTTCTTCTTCTTCTTCTTCTTCTTCTCCTTCTCCTTCTTCTTCTACTTCTTCTTCATGTGTTTTTCTTCTTCTTCTACTACTATCTCTTTTGTCTTCTTTTTCTTCCTCCTTGTCCACCTCCTCTTGTTCTTCCTCATCTGCTTCTTTTTTTCTATGTTTTCCCTTCTTCCTCTTCTTCTTCATCTTCTTGCTTCCTCTTCCTTTTCTTCATCTTCTTCTAATACTTCTTCTTTTTCTTATTCTTCTTCTTCTTCTTCTTCTCTTCTTCTTGTTCTTCTTCTTCCTCTACTTTTTCTTCTTCTTCTTCTTCTTCTTCTTCTTCATCTTCTTGTTCTTCTTCTTTTTCTTCTTCTTCTTCTTCTTCATCTTCAACTTCTTCATCTTATTATCATTCTTCTCCTTCTTCTTCTTCTTGTTCTTCTTTCTCTTCTTCTTCTTATTCTTCTTCTTCTACTTCTTCTTCCTCCTCAACCTCTTCTTGTTCCACTTCTTCTTCTTCTTCTTCTACTACTTCCTCTTCCTCTTCATTTTTTTCTTCTTCTTCTTCTTCTACTCATTCTTTTTCTTCTTCTTC
>JAIUJO010001298.1:485000-487500 GCA_023846275.1 Vanilla planifolia
TTCTTCTTCTTCTTCTTCTTCTTCTCATTTTCTTATACTTCTTCAACTTTTACTTCTTTTTCTTCTTATTCTTCATCTTCTTCTTCTAAGTATGTTTCTTGTTTTTTCTTCATTTTCTTCATCTTCTTCTTCATCATCATCATCATCTTCTTCTTCTTCTTCGACGTCCTCTTCTCATTATTATTATTATTATTATTATTACTATTCCTCCACTTATTCTTCTTCCTCTTCTTCTTCTTCTTCAACATTTTCTTCCTCTTCATCTTTTCTTCTACTTTTCTTGTTTTTGTTGTTGTTGTTGTTCGCCATCTACTTCTTTTTCATCATCTTCTTCTTTTCTTCCTTTTGTTCTTCTTCTTCGGCTTCTTCTAATTCTTCTTTTTCTTTTTCTTCTTCTACTTCTTCCTCTTTTTCTTCTTCTTCTTCTAATTCTTCTTCCTCTTCTTCTTCTTCTACTTCTCCTTCTTTTTCTCCTTCTTCACCATCTTCATCTCATTTTTCTTCTTCTCCAACCTGTTCTCCTTCTACTTCTTCTTATTATCGTTCTTCTCCTTTTTTTTCTTCTTTTTCTTCTTCTTCTTCTTCTACTTCTTCTTCTTCCTCTTCTTGCACTTCTTCTACTTCTATTTTTTGACCTTCTTCTTCTTCTTCATCATCTACTACTTATGCTTCTACTCCTTCTTGTTCTCTTCTTCTTCATCATCTTTTTCATCTACTTTCCATCTCTATTCTTCTTCTTCTTCCTCTTCTTGTTCTTTTCTTACTCTCCTTTTTCGTCTTTATCTTCTTCTTCTTCTTCTTCTTCTTCCCTTCTTCTTCTCTTCTCCTTCTATTTTTTCTTTTTCTTCCCCTTCTTCTTCATCTTCCTCTCCTTCCTCTTCTTCTTCTACTTCTTCTTCAACTTCTTAGTCATGTTCTTCTTCTTCTATTTTTTCTAACTCTTCTACTGCTTGTCCTTCTTCTTCTTCTGCTTGTCCTTCTTCTTCTTCTTTTTCTTAATCTACTTTTTTTTCTTCTTCTTTTTCTTTCTTTTTCTTCTTCTTTTTCATCATCTTCTTCATCTTCTTCCTCTTCCTCCTCTTCTTCTTCTTCCACTCTTCTTCTTCTCCTTCTTCTTTCTTTTCTTATTCTTCCTCTTCTTCTTCATCTTCTTCTTCTTCTCCTTCTTCCTTTACTTCTTCCCTAGCTTCTTCTTCTTCTTCTTTTACTTCTTCTTCTTCTTACAACACTTCTTCTTCCTATTCCTCTTCTTCTTTTTCTACTACTTTTTCTTCTTCATCATCATTTTCTTTATCCTCTTCTCTTTCTTCCCTTTCTTTTGCTTCTACTTCTTCATCTTCTTCTAGATTTTCTTCATCTTCTTCTTCATCATCATCATCTTCTTCTTCTTCATCATCTACTTCTTCTTCTTTCTCTTCTTCATCTTCTTCTTCATATTCTTCTTAATCTTCTTCTTTTCCATCTCCTTCTTCTTCTTCTTCTTCATTTTCTTCTTCTTCTTCTCCTTCCTCCGATTTTGCTTCGACTTCTTCTTCATCTTCTTCTACAATTTCTTCTTCCTCTTCTTCTTCATCTTCTTGTTTTTGTTCTTCTTTTTCTTCTTCTTCTTCTTCTTCTTCTTTCTCTTCTTCTTCTTCTTCTTCTTCTTTTTCTTATTATTATTATTATTATTGTTATTATTATTATTATTATTGTTATAATTTGCCTTCTTTTTTCTTCATCTTCTAATTCTTCTTCTTCCTCTTCTTCTTCTTCTTTTACTTCTTCTTCTTCATCTTCTTCTTCAACTCCTTCTTATACATCTTCTTTTTCTTCTTCTTCTTCTTCTTCTTCTTCTTCTCCTTCAACTTATTCTTCTTCTCCTTTTTCTTCATACTTTTGATCTTCTTCTTCTGGTTATTCCTCTTCTTCTTCTTTTTCATCATCATCTCCTCTTACTCCACCTCCATCTTCTTCTTCTTCTTCTTCTTCTTCTTATTCTTATTATTATTATTCTTCTTCTTCTATTTCTTTTTCTTTTTCTTCTTCTTCTTCTTCTTCCTCTAATGCTTGTTCTCCTTCTTCTTCTTATTCTTCTTCTCCTTCCTCTTCGTATTCCTCTTCTCCTTCTTCTCCTTCTTCTTCTTCATCTACGTCTTCTTTTTCCTCTTCCTCTTCTTCGTCTTCTTTCACCTTTTCTTCTTCTTCATCAATTTCCCCTTCTTCTTCTTCTTCTTCCTCTACTACTACTACTTCTTCTCCTTTATCTACTTCTTCTTCATTTTTATCTTCTTCTTCTTCTTCTTCTTCATCATCTTTATCTTCTTCTTCTTCTACTACTACTATTACAACTACTTCAACTTTTTTTTCTTCTTCTTCTTCATCTTCTTCTTCATTGTCTTCTTCTTCTTCTTCTTCCCCACCTCCTTCTCTTCCTAATTACTTCTTTTTCTTTACAATTTTTTCTTCTTCCTCCTCTACTTCTTCCTGTTCTTCCTTCCTCTTCATCTCCTCCTTTTTC
>JAIUJO010001298.1:490000-492500 GCA_023846275.1 Vanilla planifolia
TTTTTTCGTGTTTTTCTTTTTCTTCTTCTTGTTATTCTTCTTCTACCTCTTCTTCTTCTTCTTCTTCTTCCTCCACCTCTTCTTCTTCCAATTTTCTTAATCTTCTTCTTCTAATTTTTCTTTGTCTTAAACTTTTTTTTCTTCTTCTCCTGCTTCTTATCGTTCTTCTTCTTCTACTTCTTTTTCTTCTTCTTCCTCTTCTTCCCCTCCTCCATCTACTTCTTCTTGTTGTTCTTCTTCTTCTACTTCTTCATCTTCTTTTTCTTCTACTTCTTCTTCATCTTCTTATTCATTTTCATCATCTGCTTTTGTTGTTCTTCTTCTTTTTCTTCTTCTTCTTATTATTATTATTATTCTTCTTCTTCTTCTTCTTCTTCTTCTTCTTCCTCTTCTTCTTCTTCTTCTTCTTCTTCTACTACTTCTTATTCTTCGTCTTCTTTTTCTTCTTCTTCATCTAATTTTTTTTCTTCTTCTTCTTCTTAACTTCTTCTTCTTCTTCTTCTTCTAATTCTTCTACTTCATCTTCATCATCATCATCATCATCGTCACCATCTTCTTCTTCTTCTTCTTCTTTTAATTCTTCTTCTTCTAATTCTTCCTCCACCTCTTCTTCTTCCTCTTCTTTTTCTTCTTCTTGTTCGGCTTTTTCTTTCGCTTCTTCTTTTCTTCCTCTTCTTTTTCTCCTAATTCTTCTTCTTCCTTCCTTTTCATCTTCTTCTTCTTCTTTACTTCTTTTACTTCTTCTTCTTCTTCCCCTTCTTCTTCTTTCTCTTATTCTTCTTCTTCTTCTTCATCTTCTTTTTCTTCTTCTTCTTCTTCTTCTTCGTCTTCTTCTTCTTCCACTTCTTCTTCTTCTTCTTCTTCCACTTCTAATTCTTCCTGTTCTTCTTCTACTACTTTTTCTTCTTTTTCCACATCTTCTTCCTCTTCTTTTTCCTCTTCTTCTTCCATTTCTTCTTCTTTTCCTTCTATTACTTGTACTTCTACTTCTCCTTTAACTTTTTTTTCCTGTTCTTCTTCTTCTTCTTCTTCTTCTAGTTCTTTGTCTTTTTCTATTTCTTCATTTTCTTCTTCTCCTAATTTTTCAGCTTCTTCTTTTTAATCTTCCTCCACGTATCCTACTTCCTGATCTACCTTTTTTTCTTCATCTATTTTTTATTCTACTTCCTATTCGTCTTCCTCATCTTTCTTCCTTTTCTTCTTCATCTTTTTCTACTACTACTTCTTCTTCTTCTTCTTGTTCCTATTGTTCTTCTACTTGTTATTCTTATTCTTCTTCTACTTCTTCTTCTACGACTTCTTCTTCCTCATCTTCTCCTTTTTCTTCTTCTTCTTCTTCATCTTCTCCTTCTTCTTCTACTTCTTCCACTACTTCTTCTTCTTCTTCTCCTTCTTCTTCTTCTTCTTCTTCTTCTTCTTCTTCTTTTTCATCATTTTCATCTTTGTTTTTCTTCTACTTCTTCATCTTCTTCTCCTCCTCTTCCTTCTGATTCTTCTTCTTCTTCTTCTTCTTATTCTTTATCTTCTTCTAATTCTTCTTCTTTCTCTTTTTCTTCATCAACTTTTTCTTCTTCTTTGTCTTCTTCCACTTCTACTTCTTCATCATCATCATCATCTTCTTCTTCTAATTTTTCTTCTTCTTCTTCTTCTTCCTCCACATCTTCCTCTTCCTCTACATCTTCTTCTTCCTCATTTTCTTCTTGTTCTCCTTCTAGTTTTTCTTCTTCATCATCTTTTTCTCCTTTTTCTTCTTCTTTTATAGCTTCTTCCTCTTCTTCCTCCTCTTCTTCCTCCTCCACTTCTTCTTCCTCATCTACTTCTTTTTTTCATTTTCTACCTTTTCTTTTTCTTCCTCTTTTCTTTGCTCTTCTTCCATCAACTTCTTCTTCTTCTTCATCTCCATCTACTTCTACTTCTACATTTTCTTCTTCTACTACTACTTTTTGTTCTTGTTCTTGTTCTTCTTCTTCTTTCTTTCATCTTCTTCTTGCTTTCCTTTTTTTTGTTTTACTTCTTCTTTTTCATCTATTTTTTCTTCTTTCTATTCTTCTTCTTCTTCTTCTTCCCCTTATTCTTCTTCCTCTTTGCCCTTCCTCTTCTTCTTCTTTTTCTTCTTCTATTTCTTCTTCTTCTTCTTTTTCTTCTTTTTCCTCTACTTCTTTTACCACTTCTTCTTCTGCTTCTTCTTCTTCTTCTTCTTCCTCTTCTTTCTTATAATTTATCTTCTCTTTCTTCTTTTACTTCTTCTTCTTCTTTTTCTTTTCTTTCTTCTTCTTCTTCTTATTCCACTTTTAATGCCTTCTTCTTCTTCTTCTTCTTTATGTACACTACTACTACTTTTTCTACTTCTCCTACTGCTTCATTTTCTTCTTCCTCTTCTTCTTCTTCTTCTAATTCTTTTTCTTCATCATCTACTTCTTCATTTTTTTCTTCTTCTTAATCTTCTTGTTCTTGTTCTTCTTCTTCTTCTTCTTCTTCTTCTTCTTCTTCGTCTCCTCTT
>JAIUJO010001298.1:497500-501569 GCA_023846275.1 Vanilla planifolia
CCTCTTCTTCTTCTTCTTCATCTACTTCTTCTTTACCAACATCATCATCTTCTTCTTCTTCCTCTTCTACTTCTTCTTTTTCTTTTTCTTCTTCTGCTTCTTCTTCTTCCCCTTTTTCTTCTTCTTCTTATTATTCTAATTCTTCTTTCTCTTCTTCTTCTTCTACTACTACTACTTCTCCTTCTTTTTCTTCTTCTTCTTCATCATCTTCCTCTCCTTTTTATTCTTCTCACACCTCTTCTTCTTCTTCTTTTTCTTCTAGTTCTTCTTCTTGTTGTCGTTCTTCTCCTTTTTGTTCTTCTTCTTCTTCTTCTTCCTCTTCTTCTTCCTCTTCTTGTTCTTCTTCTTCTTCTTCTTCTTCTTCTTCTACTACTGCTACTACTCCTAGAACTTATACTTCTACTTCTTCTTCTTATTCTCATCTTCTTCTTCATCTTTTTCATCTACTGTCCCTCCTTTTTCTTCTTCTTCTTCCTTTTCTTATTCTTTCTCTTACTCTCCTTTTTCTTCTTCATCTTCTTCTTGCTCTTCCTCTCCTCTTCTTCTCTCTTCTTCTTCTCTTCTCCTTCTTTTTTTTTTCTTTTTCTTCCCCTTCTTCTTCATCATCCTCTCTTTTCTCATCTTCTTCTACTTCTTAGTCATCTTCTTCTTCTTCTTCTTTTTCTAAATCTTCTTCTTCTACTTGTCCTTCTTCTTTTTCTTAATCTACTTCTTTTTTTTCTTTTTCTTCTTCTTCTTCTTCTAATTCTAATTCTTCTTCTTCTCCTTCTTCTTCTTCTCCTTCTTCTTCTTCTTTTTCTTCCTCTTCCTCTTCATCTCTTCTTTTACTTCTTCATAGTCATCTTCTTGTTCTTCTACTTCTTCTAAATCTCCTTCTTCTACTTGTTCATCTTCTTCATTTTCGTCTTCTTCTTCTTTTTAATCTACTTCTTTTTGTTCCTCTATTTCTACTACTACTACTACTTCTAATTCTTCTTCTTCTTCTTCCTCTTCCTCTTCTTCTCTCCTTCTTCTTCTTCTTCTTCGTCTTCTTCCACTGCTTGTTCTTTTGATTCTTCTTATTATTATTATTATTGTTATTATTATAATAATTCTTCCTCCATCTCTTCCATGACCTCTTCTTCTTCTTCTTCTTCTTCTTCTACTACTACTTTTTCATTTTCTTCATCTATTTATTCTTCCTCTTCTTCTTCTTCTCCTACTTCTTCTTCTTCTTCTATTTATTCCTCTTCTTCTTCTTCTTCTTCTTCTTCCCCTTCTCACTTTTCTTCTTCCTTATTTTCTTCTTCCTTCTCTTCTTCAACTTTTCCTTCTTCTTCCTCATCTTCTCCCTCTTTTTCTTTCCATTTCATCTTCTTCTTCTCCATCTCCTTCTTCTATTTCTTCTCCTTCTTCTTCATCTTCTTCTTCTTATTCTTTTGCATCTTCTTCTTTTCCATCTCTTTCTTCTTCTTCTTATTCTTCTCATTCTCCTTCTCCCTCTTCTTCCCCTTCATTATGTTCATCTTCTTCTTCTTTGTCTTCTTTTTCTTCTTCTACATCTTCTTCTTTTTCTTCTTCTCCTCCTAATCCCTTTTCTTTTTCTTCTTCTTCTTTTTCTTCTTCTTTCTACTACTACTACTACTTCTTCTTCTTCTTCTTCTTCTTCCTCTTCTTCTCCTCCTTTTTCCTCTTCATCCTCTTCTTCTTCTTCTTCCTCTACTTCTACTTCTTCTTGTTCCTCTTTTTCTTCTTCTTCTTCTTTTCCTTCTTCTTCTACTTCTTCTTCTTCCTTTTCTTCTACTTCTTCATTATCTTCTTTTTCTTCTTTATCAACTTCTTCTTCCTCTTCTTCTTCTTTCTTCTTCTTCTTATTCTTCTTCTTCTTCTTCTTCTTCTTCTTCTTCTTCTACTACTACTACTAGTACTTTTCTTCTTCTTGTTCTTGTTCTTGTTCGTCTTCTTCTTCTTCTTTCTCTTGTACTTCTTCTTCTTCTTCTTCTTCTTCTTCTTCTTCTTCTTCCTCGTCATCTTAAACTTCTTCATTTTCTTATTCTTGATCTTCTTCTACCCCTCCTCCTCCCCCTACTTTCTCCTCTTCTTTTTTAGCTTCTTCTTCTTCTAATTCTAATTCTTCTTCTTCTTCTTCTTCTTCTTCTCTTCTTAATCTTCTTCTTCTTCTTTTTCTTCTTCCACTTTGTCATCTTCCTCTTCTTCTTCTACTTCTTCTACTCCTTTTTCTTCTTCTTTGTCATTTTCTTCGAATTTTCTTCTTCATCTTCTTCTTCTTCTTCTTCTTCATCTTCTTCTTCCTTCACCGCTTCTTCCTCCCCTTCTTCTTCTTCTTCTCCTTCTCCTTCTCCTTATTCTTCTTCTTTTCCTTCTTCTTCTTCTTGTTCTTCTGCTTCTCCTTCTCCTTATTCTTCTTCATTTCCTTCTTCTTCTTCTTCGTCTTTAATTTATTATTGTTATTATTATTATTATTATTATTAATTATTATTATTATGATTCTTTTTTCTTCTTCTTCTTCTTCCACTTTTTCATCATCTTCTTCTTCTTCTTCTTCTTCTTCTTCTTGTTCTTCTTCTTCCTCTCATTCTAATTTATCTTCTTCATCATCAACATCATCATCTTCTTCTTCTTCTTCTTCCTCTTCCTCAACTTCTTCTTCTTCTACTTTCCCTTTTTCATAATTTTCTTCTACTTCTTCTTCTTTTACTTCTTCTGGTTCTTCTAATTTGTCTTTATCTTCTTGTTCATCTTCTTGGTCTTCCTCTTCTTCTACTTCTTCTTCTTCATCTGCTTCTTTCCCCTCCACATCTTCTTGTTCTTGTTCTTCATGTTCATCCACTTCTTCTTGTAATTCTTCTAGCTCTTCTTCTTCTTCTTCAACTTCTTCTTCCTCTTCTTCTTCTTCTTCTTCTTCTTCTTCAACTTCTTCTTCCTCTTCTTCTTCTATTTCTTCTTACACTTCCTCTTCTTTTTCTTCTTCTTGTTCTTCTTCTTCCGTCTCTTGTACTTCTTCTTCTTCTTCTACTACTACTGCTTCTTCTTCTTCTGCTACTACTTCTTCTTCTTCTTCTTTTTCTTCGTACTTTTCTTCTTCTTGTTCTTATTATTCCTCTTCTACTTCTTCTTCTTCAACTTCTTCTTCCTATTTTTTTTCATAATCTTCTTCTTACTCGTATTCTTATTCTTCTTCTTCTTCATCATCTCCTCCTCCGCCACCTCCATCTTCTTCTTATATTTCCTCTTCTTCTTCTTCCTCTTCTTCTTTTTTTTCTTCTAATTCTTCTTTTTCTTCTTCTACTACTTCATTTTCTCCTTCTTCTTATTCTTCTTCTTCCTCATCTTATTCCTCTTCTCCATCTTCTTTTTCTTTTTCTTCTTCTTTGTCTTCTTCTTCCTCTTCCCCTTCTTTGTCTTCTTTTACTTTTTCTTCTTATTCATTAGTTTCTCCTTCTCCTTATTCTTCTTCTTCTTCTCCTTCCCTTTCTTCTTCTTCTTCATATTCTTCTTATTCTTCTTCTATTTCTACTACTTCTTTTTCTTTGTCTTTTTCTTCTTCATCTTCTAATTCTACTTCTTCATCATCATCATCATCTGCTTCTTCTTCTTCTTCTTCAACATGATAATCTCATCAACTTCCTCTTCTTCTTCTTCTTCTTCTTCTTTTTCTTTTTCCACTGCTTATTCTTCTTCTTATCCTTCTTCTTCTTCTTCTTCTTCTTCTCTTCTTCTTCTTCCTCTTCTTCTTATTTTTCTTCTACTTTTTCTTTTTCTTCTTCCTCTTCTCCTTCTTTTCCTTCTTCTTCTTCTTCTGTTTCTACTTCTTCTTCTTCTTCTTCTTCTTCTATTTCTTCTACTTTTTATTCTTTTTCTTCTTCTTCGTCATGTTCTTCTTCTTCTTATTCTTCTTTCTCTTCTTCTTCTCCTTCTTCTTCTTATTTTAATTCTTTTTCTTCTTCTTCTTCTTCTTCTTTTTCTTCTTCCTATTCTTCTTTTTCTTCTTCTCCTTCTCCTTGTTCTTCTTATTCTTCTTGTTCTTCTTCTTCTCCTACTCTTCCTTCTTCTTCTTCTTCCCCTTCTT